>SMSR01009218.1:0-78809 GCA_019453355.1 Ceratina japonica | reverse complement strand
AACGCATTAGACGAATGAAATAGTTAGACATAAAGTAGAAAGAAAGGACAATTTAGCTTTTGTTAGATTAATTAAGAGTATAAAGAATTCCAATTGGCATCGATTGACGTAGGAATTAAATATCGAAATAAATTGTTTATTTGTAATTATTATCGTTCACTTTCTGCACGTTGCTATTCACAAAGCTAGTAATGGGAATCTATACGTCATGATAGATGCCTTCCTCTATCGGCTGCATCTTCTGCAAGGGTGACTCATCTCTCTCTCACATAAAAAGAGGAGATTGTGAAAATCTAAAGAAATAATCCTAACGGATGGCCGGCCGCGACGTTTGCATATGAAAAGCGTTTCGCCTCCGAATCGATACACCTTTATTATACCCCAGCACTTGCTTATCTCCCGACGATGTCCTCCCCCTTTTCAAAAGTTCCGGGGGAACTCGGCAATATTTTCTACTTCCGGCGAAGAAAGCTGACGACCGAAACGCCCCAGGCGTGAAACAATATGCCAAATTTTCACAGTTATTTTCTTCCCCACCCGATGATTCTATCATTTGCCCCATGACTTGCTGCTTTCCCGAATGACGTGGTAGAAATTAAATCTTCCTCCTGTGTTTTATGGTCTGGTCTTAGTCTGGCTTTAAAATTATAATCGTGGCATGAAAACTTTATATAAATGTTTTTATTAGACACAAGTTAATTATTTTAATACTTTAATGTCTGAGATCTCTATATCATTGACCATTTACGAGTTTCTTATTTATATTTTAAAATATCTTCAGACAGCATTAACATTTTATATTGGAATTCCATTCAATTCTTTATATTGTCGATTAGTTTATTAACTCTATTTTATGCATCCCACGTATAATTTTTTATTAAAAAGGATTGCGTCCAATCTATTTTTGTTTTAATTATCAACCCCTGGGAGTAAATAAAGCTGCGAAGCAATGCGTTTTACGCGGAACCAGGTTATTCGAGAGATCGCGTCGCGATACTTCCCTCTTGTCATTCCGCGAGCGTTTCTTACCGCGACGCGTAAACGCAAGCGTAATCGTGGTGAAAGGTCAGCGCGAGGCGGGCAGGAAAAAAATCCGTCGCCCACCGGCAGCCTCGTTATTCTACTTAGCACCTTGTTACACACGGCGATATGTGTTCCCATTGTGTATTGTCGCGTGGTTATATCCTATCGCTCTTATGAAGCCTGACGTCCCTTCGAGTTGTTTCTAATTTAATTTAGGATTCATTGTTTACGTGTCCCATTGTCGCCCAGCATCCGCGAGCTGTGATTCATTTATTGGACATCGGTTGTACCCGCTTCTGCATATTTCACGTCGTGCCTCCCTGCTAATACCGTGACGCTTAAACAATTTCAATAATAATTTAGGGCGTGAGTAAAAATGCGCGCGCGCGGTATTTAATTTTAATTAGCGTTGCGACACACAGTCCCGATCCTTCCTGAGAATTGCCTGACTTCTCGAGTCATTCAATTTTTTGGCATGCGAAACGACGCGACGTCGCGAAAGGAGAATATTTTAAATGTACGAAAGTACGAAGATTGCTTCGTTTCGATGTAACAGACAATTGAATTTCGACGTCGACGAAAAGTAAGCGTTCAAGAAACTTAGGTAAAACGTAAGGTCTTATTTAGCGGAGGTTCAGCTTTAAGACACTCGCTCTCCCAGGCTTTCTTCGACGACAAAGATCTCCCCCTATCTCGAACAGCCATTTAATTAGGACCGCTTTTATTTTGTCGAGATCTTTTGTCTCCGGCTGACTTTTCTTCCCGTTGTTAAATCAGTCTGAAACGGCAAAATATGGGAAACCGTCGCAAACTTTTTAATCTCCCTTTAACTCGCCCTTTCGTTCGACCTGGCTAAAAACTTTCTTTCAAATTCAGTACCAAGTTTTTCATAACAAGATAATGTGCTGTACGTCGATGAACACTTCGTGACAATAAAAATCGTTTACGATTAAACCAAACCAAAATATGACCATACTCGCGTACGATACTACTATAAATGACGGAGTATTCCCACTGTCGAACCGCAAATCGAATACTTGCTCACTCGTAACCGCAACCGGCAATATACCATAAAGAAAAGATCCTTTTATTCGGAAGTCTTACACGGTACCACCAAGACGTTCCTCTGGAGACATAAATTCAGTCGCGATGACCCCTAACGTCCGGAATAACCAAATATGCTCCTTGAAGGCTAAGTTCGACGGCAATGGTTCGAAACAAGGGTCTGCCTGAACGTCTGTTCCGGTTCCATTCCATCTTTTTCCTATTCCTTCGTCCGTTCTCGCCACGGAGGGGTGGCCCCGAATTAATAAAATCCCACGGACACCCCGGCACGTTGCGGCGCAGCGTCTCCGGAGCGTGAAAAATGGCCGAAAATCTGATATTCCGGATTAAAAACATTGAAATTCAAAACCCGTCCCTCCCGCGGCCGTCGACAGCCAGAGAGAGGGTCGAGAAGTCGTTAAGGGTCAGTTTCAGCCGGGTCTGTGGCTGAGCCGAACTCCCCATACGCCTCCAGCCAAATCTTTTCAACCCCGTCCATGGGATCCGGGCGTCGTTCTCGGGGATATTATTTTTAAGCCCCCGCTCGGCCGCAATTTGACACAGCCGCGCGCCGTTCGAAATTCAGAATTCAATCGGTCGGCTCGATATCTATCCTGATTCCGCGAAATTAAGGGTGCCCACGGAAATTGATAGCTGCCTCCTCTCCACTGTTACACGCGTTAGACACACATGTTCCGTGGCTGTATTGTCGAGTTATCCCCCGCGTTTTGACGGCCGATTTTTACCCGCTCTACCATATATCATCGGGAGTCACGGTAATCTTCTGGACTGTTTGATGCCGTCGCAACTTATCGCTGACTCAACCGTCCGTNACACCCCGGCACGTTGCGGCGCAGCGTCTCCGGAGCGTGAAAAATGGCCGAAAATCTGATATTCCGGATTAAAAACATTGAAATTCAAAACCCGTCCCTCCCGCGGCCGTCGACAGCCAGAGAGAGGGTCGAGAAGTCGTTAAGGGTCAGTTTCAGCCGGGTCTGTGGCTGAGCCGAACTCCCCATACGCCTCCAGCCAAATCTTTTCAACCCCGTCCATGGGATCCGGGCGTCGTTCTCGGGGATATTATTTTTAAGCCCCCGCTCGGCCGCAATTTGACACAGCCGCGCGCCGTTCGAAATTCAGAATTCAATCGGTCGGCTCGATATCTATCCTGATTCCGCGAAATTAAGGGTGCCCACGGAAATTGATAGCTGCCTCCTCTCCACTGTTACACGCGTTAGACACACATGTTCCGTGGCTGTATTGTCGAGTTATCCCCCGCGTTTTGACGGCCGATTTTTACCCGCTCTACCATATATCATCGGGAGTCACGGTAATCTTCTGGACTGTTTGATGCCGTCGCAACTTATCGCTGACTCAACCGTCCGTTGCGGTTTTCGTTCGAGGACGAAATATCTTAGCACTATTTAAGAAGGTTCATCTGGTACATAGCAAGTCAAATGTAAGTTATAGAAAAGGGGAACTTGCTTGACTAGCTTGACATATTAATAACGGAGGTTATCTACTGCTGAAAAATGCACATTTCGTTTCTTGTGTTTATACATTTCTCGATTCATAGTCACCCAATCTACCTAAATTAGCAATTAAAATATTCGTTAAATGTTTCTCTTTAATATGAAATAAGTTTCATTCAAAACTGACTGTCAATACCTAATAAATTAGCGATAGAAGTCTGGGAAATCACTCTTTTCCATATGACTACATCTAAAATTGTAAAAAATATTTATATTAATATCTCATCATTAAGGTATCCAAATGACTTAAAAATTTTTTTAGGTATCCTGATATACTGTTATAGACAACCAAATTTTTTTTTTTGGAGATCTATCTGTTAATTCCTTAACCGGATGAACCTCCTTAAAATCTCATTGCATAATACAATTTTTCCCGATCGGTATGAACAACAAATTGGCTAAACAAAACCGTCGATCCTTAATTGTTTCAGAACCGCGATGGCTGCAGTGCTCGCAATGCTCGAGAAGACTCTGCTCCGCCTGGGAACTGCTGCAGCACGCGCAGAGCGTACACGGCGCCCGCTTGTACACCTCCCCGTCGTCGTCGACGAACTCCTCGTCGAACACGCCCGCGCCGAGTCCGCCGACGCCGACGCCGACCCACACGCACACGCACCACCTAAGTCCGCCTAATCACTTGAACCTGAGCAGCAAATCCACCGGCAGCTCGTCCGCGGGGAACTCGTCCGGCGGGACGACGTCGAGCGGAAGTAGCGGCAGCCGGCAACCACTCCAGTCGTCCGCTTCCCTGGTCGGCGACCCGCTTCACAGTTTCCTGAGGCTACCTCAACACCTCGAGCGGAGTTTCCCGCCGATGTTCAGGCCGGACTTCCTCGCCCTGAACCCGTTGGCTGGATACAGAGGGCTTCAAGAGTTGCAGACGGCCACCAGAAACCTCCAGAATCTCGGGGACCCGCTTCGAGGGATGGATGGATTGAACCTCGGCGATCCTCTGGTCCGCAGCTCGTTGGACTCGATGAACAACGCCCGGAATCTGGCGAACCTGGCCGAGCTGTCGCACGGCCGCGGTCTGGCCGGCCAGGCGCATCCTCCTCCACTCGAGGCCAACCTGGATTTTTACTCGGCGCGCCTAAGGAGCCTCGCTAATCCGTCCTTAGGCGCGGCTCCTCCCAGTAGCGGCAATTCAACCACGAATTCGAATCCGCCCGCCCCGGTGCCACCCGTACCGGTGCCGAGCACCGTCCAGCAGCCACCGCAGCAGCAGCAACAGCAACAGCAACCTCAACCGCAACAGCCACCGCAACAACAGCAGCAACAGCAGCCGACGCAGAATCACAGTCAACCGGTGGAACCGCCTAGCCCGGCGTCGAACAATTTGACGCACAGTAGTCATCAGAAAGAGAATTCGCCGCCCTGCTACAGCCAGAGCCCAGTTGGCCACCACAACAACAACAATTCGACGGATAGCGAGAAAACTAGTCCTCCGGTCGGCTCGACGCCTATAATCACTGACCTGGCGTCGGAGACGACGTACTCGTGCGAAGTCTGCGACAAGAAGTTCCGGTTCCAGTCGAATCTCATAGTGCACAGAAGGAGTCACCGGGACAAGGAGAGACAGTACCAGCAGGAGAACACGCAGGACGGCCAGTCGACGCCCGCCAGGTGCGAGGTGTGCGAGGCGGAAGTAGCGAGCTTCGCGGATCTGAGGAAACATATGAGGGACGAGCACCAGGAGAACATGAACGCGGCCAGTCCTCAGGGTAGTTTTGAAACGGCGCCGGACGACGGATCCAGCTGCGACGAGAACATGGACCTCGACGACGTGGAGGACAGTGATATGAAGGTGAAGATGGAGGACATGGAGGAGAGCACGCCGGAGGATCTGAGCACTACTCAAGGTCAAAGCGGTGAAGAGAGTAGTGGTAGGGTGGAACAGAAGCCCGTGAGCCTGGTCGGCGATTTGATGGAGAAATTCGGGTTGAACAACATAGCGCAGTATTCGGAGGCTTACAGGCAGGCCCTGCAGGAGAACCATAGGTGTGGTTTCATTAAATCGGAACCACCGTCGAACCTGACCAACTCGTTGAACAATAATAAGGAAAAGGACAGCGCTCTGTCGCCGACGAACTTCAACTCGTCGACGACGCCTAATATATTCTCCGGTCAGGGTTTTCCCAGGACGGGGCCGGACTTCTCCGGCCTCTGGCTACCGAGTCCGCATTATTTGGAGAACAACGAGTTCTGTAAAGTGACCAAGGCCACCACGTCGAGTCTGGCGCTCCAGGGCCTGCCCAGTCCTCTCATTAAGAAGGAGCGCAGCGGCAGGAACGACACGTGCGAGTTCTGCGGGAAAGTGTTCAAAAACTGTTCGAATCTGACGGTGCACAGGCGGTCGCACACCGGCGAGAAACCGTACAAGTGCGAGTTGTGCTCGTACGCGTGCGCCCAGAGCTCGAAGCTGACGAGACACATGAAGACCCACGGCAGACACGGCAAGGACACGTACAAGTGCCGTTTCTGCGAGATGCCGTTCTCGGTGCCGAGCACGCTGGAGAAACACATGAGGAAGTGCGTGGTGGTGGTGCAACAGGGCCCGAAGCTGGCCATGCCGTACCCGGCCAGTCAAGAGGACGAGTCTTCGTTGTCTAACAAGGACACTTGATCCTGGAACGGAAGCCTACCGCCGATCCCGCCACTGTGGCCGCACAGGCCACCCTACCCCGTGTACTGAAGAAGGGATCCCTTCTTCCTCAGGAGCGATCCAGGACACGGAGCAGACTGAAAGTGAATTCAGCGAGAGGAGGACGACGATACGCGTTAATGGAACGCGAACAAACGATCAACGAAGTATAACTCCAGACGATCACCGATCACTGCTGAAATCGAGGCAGCCTCTCAGGATTAGGAGAGGCGGTAGGTCGATCGAGGAGCAATCGACTGATCGATAAGACCTGGAAACGGTCGTAACAACGATGAGGTGCATAAATAAGAAATACAACGAGAAAGCGGCGTTTGGAGGACGACAGGGTCCTAAACGAGATGAGGACGATAGGAGATAAAGACGGCGACGGATGTTCGAGATCCGTTAGACGATTTTAATTGAAACTAGAAAAAATGAACGAATGGTTACCACTTTGCGAGTCTCAACAAACAGCTATTTAAAGTATATCCTTATAAATAGTTATAAATAAAGACGCTATAAATATGAATATAAATATATATATACATAAAGAGTATAAATATATATAAATATAAATATATATATATTGCAAGATACAGAGGAGAATTATACAGAGTATAAATATTATACATAGGGTAACGTGAACATAGTGACTTTATTATCGCATTTGAAGATTATTTATTTAATAACGATAGAAAGATATTATACGTACTGTATAACGTAAATATATGTATATACGTGTTTGCGTGGTGAAGAACCGTGTATTATGCATGTACATTACGTTATATGATATGGAGAGACCGCGGACACACATAATTCTTAGGGACAAACTCGACGGCAGGAGGGATGAAAGAATCGAGAGGGGAGGATAGTAAGAGAAAAATCTTTTTTGTACATTGCGTCGATATCGCACGCAGCGAGTCTAGCGTCGATCGATACCGATTGTCCCTCTTTTTTTTTCTAAGAAAAAGCATTGGTAAAAAATGAGATGACAAAAAAATGATGAGCCGTTCCTTTCTAGGGAAGAAGATAAGTACGTGTAAGTGAATTCGATTTGGATATTTTCGCTCTGTCTGTATGTATATAAAACGCGAAACATCGATACTCGAAATCTCACCCTCGATCCTCGAAAGAAACAACCCCATCGTTACGTATCGATGACTAGGATTTAGTATTAATGGTGTACAGAAAAAGCCGGTAAAAGGCGACGCGTTTTCTTTTCTAGATACTAAGACTCTACCCTCGATCCTGTGTCCAAAAGTGTATCATAGCACTTTCATTATCATTATTATCTATTATTACCTATTATTATGTATTATTACCTATTATATTATTATTACCAGTTCTATTATTGCTTATTATTAATATTGTCATTATTATTGATTATTATTATTATTATTCATTGCCACTATTATTAACGCGGGTGCAGCGAATGCAGACGCCGTATTCATTATTTTATCCCGATATTATTAAATTATTATATCGAGAAGATGTTTTTAAATGGTTAAGAAGATGCCAAAGTTGTTTAGGTTTATCGGCGTCGTCGGTCAACGTCAACTCGAAGTGTCCATCCGATTTACATTTTCAGTCCATTATTCGAAACGGAATAATTAAACAAAATTTCACGGAATTCACTGATCAGAATTAACTACGATATTATTCGATGGGATTGCAAAATATATATACATTATATTATATATGATATATATATATTATTATAAATATTGCATTCAATTTTATTAATACAATATTTATCGTGAGCAGTTGAAAATAAATAATTGAAATGATACGGAGTTGAAAAAGTTGACTGATGGTCACTTCGTGGTCGTGGGACTCGCCGACGCGATTATTATTATAACGCGTTTGTTCGTTGGTTATATTTATTGTCGTCGGGACCGATCGGATCGCGCGCGGCTTTCGCAGGATCGAGGGCTTCGCTCGTTGATCCTGCGAAAATCGCCGTGGGACGCGCGTCCAAACGACGACGGTTGGTTAATTGATCCTTAATTTTTTTTCCTTCTCCGTTCTTTCGTTGGAAGAATTCGAAGACTGAGGTACAATATTGTATTCGCGCGGCCGACGCCGGAATTTTCCTTTACTTTACACTATTTTTCTTTTTCTTTATTTTGCGTTCCACGGAATTATGTATATTTTCTGTTTCGTAATTGCCTACCCGATTATTTTGTTTCTTTGTTTCCTATAATTTCGTTTTTCTGTAAAACTCGCCTCGTTGTAAACGTTTTTTCTCGAAGGGGACTGTTCCTAAATAAAAAATGATCTAGGCAATAAGTTAACGAGTAATTGGGAGTGATCGTACGTTTCCCCGAATGCGTGCGCGTTTCTCAATTTATTGTGTATGCGTGGAAACGTCGAAAGGATGTAAGCGCAAGCGTGCGAGACAAAGAGAGAGAGAGAGAGAGAGAGAGAGACTCACGATTTTTCGTGCGTATCCGGTTCGAGTATGTGTGCGTGTGTAACGAATAATAAAGGGATTAAAAGGAGAAATGGAAAACTCATATCAAGATAGTTGTCTCGGTGTTAGACGTGTACGGCTCTAGGTAAAAGGCAAAAAAAAAATGAAAATCTCGTTATCTAGTTAAAGGAAAAAGTTTGTTAGATTGATTCTTGAAATACGTACATGCCAGGTTCCGTTTATACGATATATTGTAAATATATGGCGCACTGCCCGTAGCAAACAGNAATACGTACATGCCAGGTTCCGTTTATACGATATATTGTAAATATATGGCACACTGCCCGTAGCAAACAGAATGGGAGACGAATACAGGGAGGTTGGATAACCGGGCGGAGAATAAGGCAGACGAGCATAATAGTCTCGGCGTTCGGACGTGAAAAAAACTGAATAAAATCGTCATAATAATAATCAATCAATTGCATCAATCTTTTTCATGCGTACGTCGTTTTATTCATCGCTCATCATCGCGGGAAGACCGCGGCGCGCGACCTATTGTAGGAAGAAATAAAAGAGAAACGGGGGAACGGATTAGCATGATCGTGTGTACCTTTTATCCTTCACCAAAGCTTGCGAAAATGAAAGGAATCGCGAACGCGTTGACACGATCCGAAAGGAATTCGCTAAACGAGAAGCGCGCTTCGGTTCCACGAGTTTCTCTCGTCTTTCTTATTCGAATTCATCCCACATAGGACCAAGTTCCCTGCCTCACGAAGCAAACATAGGAAAAAAAAAAAAGAAAACGAAACAGGAGAATCTCGATTCCACACGAAAATTTCGCGGCGGGCGATTCGATTCGACGGCGCGCGACGAAAACGAACACGCGAAAGCGATCCTTGGAAATCCCGGTGACGCTGACGAAGTTTCTTCCGCGCGGATAAAATTAATCGATTAGCCTCGTTTCGCGTGTTCCGTCTCTCGTCGCGTTCCGCGGGTCGATCCCAAACGCTTCTACACAGGGTAAAAACCATCGTAAAATGATAAAAGATAATCCCGGAGGACAAAGAGAAAAAAGAATGCGGAGAGCTGAACGTCGGAAGTATAGCGAATTGAAGTAATCTAGACAGTTAAATAAATAAAGGTAAATAATGAAGAAACAAAGAAGTATTNCGCGACCTATTGTAGGAAGAAATAAAAGAGAAACGGGGGAACGGATTAGCATGATCGTGTGTACCTTTTATCCTTCACCAAAGCTTGCGAAAATGAAAGGAATCGCGAACGCGTTGACACGATCCGAAAGGAATTCGCTAAACGAGAAGCGCGCTTCGGTTCCACGAGTTTCTCTCGTCTTTCTTATTCGAATTCATCCCACATAGGACCAAGTTCCCTGCCTCACGAAGCAAACATAGGAAAAAAAAAAAAGAAAACGAAACAGGAGAATCTCGATTCCACACGAAAATTTCGCGGCGGGCGATTCGATTCGACGGCGCGCGACGAAAACGAACACGCGAAAGCGATCCTTGGAAATCCCGGTGACGCTGACGAAGTTTCTTCCGCGCGGATAAAATTAATCGATTAGCCTCGTTTCGCGTGTTCCGTCTCTCGTCGCGTTCCGCGGGTCGATCCCAAACGCTTCTACACAGGGTAAAAACCATCGTAAAATGATAAAAGATAATCCCGGAGGACAAAGAGAAAAAAGAATGCGGAGAGCTGAACGTCGGAAGTATAGCGAATTGAAGTAATCTAGACAGTTAAATAAATAAAGGTAAATAATGAAGAAACAAAGAAGTATTTCCTATAATATAGTAAGCAAGGGACGGAGCCACACGCGAGATGAGAAAACAAGTGTCGGTAGCAGGGAAATTGGATTTTTAGCAAGAAATCTTCTGATCCAGGGTAAATAAAAAAAAAATGAAAATAATAATAATCCGAAGCTCGGTTTCTAAACACACAACGCAACTAGACTAGGTTCCACGACCTGGCAATTTTTTGAACAGTTGAAAAGTGAAAAAGTAAGAAAAACCGAGGATCGACATTAAGGCAATACGAGGAAGCAAGGCGTTCTCGGGCAAAGGCTGGTCAAAGCTCGCGACGCGCATTAACCCTTTGACCAGGCTTTACACGGGGAGGTCCGTTAATTATAAACATAGCAGATACGGTGTATGTCTTGTGCGATTCAAATAAACCACATTGTTTTTAAATAACCTCTGCCGTATAATTTTCATCCCCGATCATATTCCCATTTTTCCTCAGTCAAGCTATAGCTTCAATCCTCCTAGTTCGCACCGTGTACATTCTGAATATTCAAGCAGTACACTAATCATTTATTATTCATATCGTCAGAGAAACTTTACATAAATATAAATTATAAATACTTGTGCAAACTTTTTTATCGCTTCTGTCATCCAAAACTGGACGAAAATGAAACGGAGTGTCGGGTACTGTAAATAGAACAGCAAGGGTTAAAATTAATGTTGATTCCATAATTTTAAAGACCAGTTGCTTTATTCCATTACAGCGGACGAATACATCCAGTAATAATTGATTCTGTTGGTTAATTGATCGATCGGACGCGGCGGAGGAGACTTCTCTTCTCTCACGGCAGATCTCGATACACCTCCGCTGGCTATAGAAAGCTTGTTATATAAATTGTTTAACCCGTCCCGAGCCGTTTGCTATCGGTCGCTTATTACGTTTATTGCATAACGCGATTTCGCAACGGAACGCCTCGCGTGTGCGAAACAGCCGGCCCGCGTGGAGCACGGTTTCGCCTCTGCGCACCTCCGTTCGGAATCGCACAATCGAGCCATTATCCGACGATTTTTGATCGACACCCCGAACGAATCTTCGGATTTCCTGGTTTACATCGCACGCTGAAAATGTACCACGCCATCTCACGTTAGACATGGGTATCTATGATCTTTGGCGAAGCTCAGGTAACAACGTGCAGTGGGTAGTGAATTTAAAATAGTCCGGGGTATATAAGGTTGCAGTTGTACAGGAGTCGCTGCTGAGCATTAGAAGCTAAGAATACATTTGCGAAATGGCAACTTCAAATTTAGCTAAAGCCTTCAGAAATGATTGAAATTAGGTCATTCGCTTGAAAGGTAGTACTTAAAACAACGTAAACGGTGATTTAGCGTTATTAAACCGTGAAAGCTGCTTTTCATTTGCCTCTACGAACGGGTGTTCTCCTAAGTTCGTGCTAAACTCTGTTCGAGACCAACATCCTGATCTAGTGCATCGTGTTCGCGGATTTTTACGCGCACGGAGAAGAGGTACAGCCGTACATCTCCCGGGGACGTCAAAGCCAAAATTACACGTCATAAAGTTCGAAATCCGGCAGTAACGTCGCGCCGCGTCGGGGACAATCCGTCGTCGGCGTTGCGCGTAATCGAAAGCTCCCCGGAAAGCTCTCTTCTGAATGGTGCTCGCGCCTCCCTGTTTCGCGTGGTAATCGACTACGCGGGGGTTACGCGGCGGCAAACACACACCAGCCGCCGCCGACCGAATTCGAAGTTAAGACAATGCCGTTAATTTTTGGTCGGCCCCATTGTTCCCCGGGGTTGCGCGCACATTCATCTGTCAACCGGTTGGTAGGTACCGACTTCGGATAGTCGACGGGCGCACGATTCGACGATAGATCATCCCCTTCGTTTCCTGCTGTCCACCACCGGGTCGGTTTTTACCCCCGCCGGGTCGTTCGGCCTCGTTCGAACGGTTTTCGAAATCCGCAAGAAACGCGGAACGAGAACGCGGGAAAGAAATGAGCGAATCCGCGCGGCGCTGGTCAATAGTTTCGCGGGGCCGGTTTCACCACGGTCGTTTGAATGCGTGTTAACTATGGTGACGTCACCACAATGGCGGACACTAATCTCCACGTCAGAAGCAGAGGTGCGGTGTGGTGCTCGCTCCGCCAACCCCACCCCCAACCCTTTCTCATGTGCCGTCCCTGATCTGTCGGTTTTCCGGACAAAATATGTCAAACGCTACCCCCGACCACCGTTTCCGGCATCGTTTCGTCCGCATCCGTCGTCGCGACCGTAGAAAACAGCGCGCGGTACGATAAAAAAAAAACGAGAGGGAGAGGGACAGCGGAGAGGAAGGACTCCTACGATTCCCCTTTTTTATTGTGATGTTTCGCCGAATTCCCCGTTCCCATTTAGTTCCGCCAATTTTTCGGGATTCCGCTTATACGCGCGTTTTAGGAAGCGCTTCAACGTCCTCTTATATCTCTCCCTTCTGACTCTAAAAAAAATATGCTCTCCAGTTTTTCCTTTATAGCAGTGAGATCGTTTTATAATTATTACGTTAATTTCGTGCTCTAAACTTAACCTTGTATTAGAGCTGAACTATCGGCNGGGAAAGAAATGAGCGAATCCGCGCGGCGCTGGTCAATAGTTTCGCGGGGCCGGTTTCACCACGGTCGTTTGAATGCGTGTTAACTATGGTGACGTCACCACAATGGCGGACACTAATCTCCACGTCAGAAGCAGAGGTGCGGTGTGGTGCTCGCTCCGCCAACCCCACCCCCAACCCTTTCTCATGTGCCGTCCCTGATCTGTCGGTTTTCCGGACAAAATATGTCAAACGCTACCCCCGACCACCGTTTCCGGCATCGTTTCGTCCGCATCCGTCGTCGCGACCGTAGAAAACAGCGCGCGGTACGATAAAAAAAAAACGAGAGGGAGAGGGACAGCGGAGAGGAAGGACTCCTACGATTCCCCTTTTTTATTGTGATGTTTCGCCGAATTCCCCGTTCCCATTTAGTTCCGCCAATTTTTCGGGATTCCGCTTATACGCGCGTTTTAGGAAGCGCTTCAACGTCCTCTTATATGTATCTCTCCCTTCTGATTCTAAAAAAAATATGCTCTCCAGTTTTTCCTTTATAGCAGTGAGATCGTTTTATAATTATTACGTTAATTTCGTGCTCTAAACTTAACCTTGTATTAGAGCTGAACTATCGGCTTTCCAGTAAATTAATTACAATACAATTAAGACCACTCTCGCAACGATCAATTACTTAGGTAAGCCACTAACTATTTTTATTATCAACGACAATACAGAACTGTGACAACTCACAAGTATCGATTTTTGCAGTTCGTTCTTTGCACCCGAATCACCTGAACTCCATCGACGGCCGTGTAGCACACGGTTGCCTACTATTAGGTGGTACATTCTCGTCCAAAATTCTCGTTCCAAAAAACCGGTTCAAGGGTAGGATAGAACCCCTGCATACGAAGGGCCCACCGTCCCTTCCCTACCGACTATCGAAACGAAATCACGAAGATTTTTAACGACTATGATAATAATTATCCTAGTAACATCAAAATGCTTCTTACTTAATAATTTCTTATAATTTAAATATAAATAATTGAATAAAGCAAGACTATCGAAACGAAATCATGAAGATTTTTAATGACTATGATAATAATTATCCCAGTAACATCAAAATGCTTCTTACTTAATAATTTCCTATAATTTAATTATAAATAATTGAATAAGACAGATTTAACAGACTTTTGAATACAATTAAATAAAATAAGAAAGCGTCATTAAATTGTACTGACTGCATTGACCAGCAAACAGTATGTGAAAACACTAAACGTCTATCGCTCTATCTAACAAACTACAAATTTCGGTGTCGACTATTTTGCGAGTGACAGTTAATTACTAAACGCGTTCTATCTAAGCGATCGCCATTTGAACAATGTTCACGGGCGCTGGATCGCGTTTAGTTCCCCTAAAACGAGCGCCATTTTGCCTATCTCGGAGACACGTATGACGCCGCGGCTTAAGCGATTACGTTGTTCGCCGGTGTATATCTTAATGTCCGGTGTTCATTTCCCT
Organism: Ceratina japonica; assembly: GCA_019453355.1. Taxonomy (NCBI): domain Eukaryota; kingdom Metazoa; phylum Arthropoda; class Insecta; order Hymenoptera; family Apidae; genus Ceratina; species Ceratina japonica. Next base: position 64,306 of record SMSR01009218.1, on the reverse strand, counting down.
GGGCGACGCGGCTGGCTGCGGGGAGCGAGAAAAAAGCCGGAAACCCACGGGGGGTTTAACTACCCCGGCGGCGGAGGCGCGGGGGACCTCAAAGTTTGTTAGATCGCGGAATTAGTCGGCTGTTAAGCCAGATAAGCAGTCAACATGGACGAAAACAATTGCGGTGGATTAGTTCGGGTTGCGTTCGCGCCGCTGTCTCGTTTCCCCGGTTAAAAGATTAAACGGTGCCTCGTTTGTCTTCGCGGCGAGAGTGTCGCACGGCTTCGAGAATCGTTTCCACGATGAGGAGAGACTCCGTTAAGGATCGCCGCGGCGAAAAGAAGGAGAAGAAAGTAAGAGGGAATAAAGAAAAAAAAAAGAAAAAAAAAATAGCGATCAAGAGGGTAATACTCTCGATAGAACGAGGACGTCGGCCGTGGAACGAAAATCCGTGGCTTAGTTGGGCAAATTTGTTGAATTATCTTATCGTCGAATATCTCGTCGAGCGGACGTCGAATTAATTTCAATCTCATTATTGCCGATACTCGGACCGCTCTCGCCGGCGTCCTCCTCCGTTTCCCGATAAAGAAACCGGGGAAGTATTGTCCGGGCGGGACACTTCATCTCTTCTCACGCTCTTCACCGCGTTTGCCTAATTAAACGGATACTCGTAAGTCAATTAATGGCTTCTTTACGCGGGACGGATTCCCGACGCAATGCTCGGCTTCCGATTTTCCAATTGGCGGTCGACGCGGCCGGCGGACCGTTCTTATTGCGGTTATTTATTTTCCTACGCCGTTACCGAGTAACCGATGACGGTCCAAGTGAAAGCAGGGTGAAAAAAGGGATCCGACATGCGAAACGAATCAGCCGAGGCTAAACTATCCGCATACGTTTCATCGAGTTTCCTCTTTCCGACTCGTTTGCCAGGGGCGCGAAATATTGCCGATATTTTTCAAGGGAGAGAAATCCACCCCCGAAGGGTCAGTATTCGTTTGGCAGAAGGGTAACATTGACCAATCCCACGCGTCGGATCTGCCACCCCTTGCAGCTGACCAATCGAGCACAGCTTCGACGTGTTTGGTCGACTGGTCCCTTTAGGGTTACCGTCTAAGCCTAACGAGTCTCGGTGTTCGTTAAAATTTTACGCCGCGAGCATGACGCAATTTCCCCGGGAAATGTTTCAATTATGCTCGTTTTCACGTGCGACATGTCACTCGCGATATTAATATCCGCATTACCAGGAATTTGTCAAATGTTCCTCGAAGGCGAAGTATGTGAGGGATTTTCAATAGATTTTTCCCTAATGAGGGCGAAATGTTGTCCGGTCGGTTTTATTCGCGAAGACAATCCGATGAATTCATCGCAGTAACGAATTTAAGGAACTTAATACTTTCGCCTTTAATGGCGTCACATTATTCCTGGAAATCCTACAACTGACCACAAAAATAGGAAAGTATCGCACTATCGATTAGCACATCTGATAACGAATCAATCTGCTCTATTTATAGCACAATGGTCAATAGAGTTTATTAGATTTTCGGCTTAATCTCTGACCTACTGAATTCAAGTAATCTATAAATAAAGCGTTGCCTCCAAATCTTAAATTTTTCCACATTCAGACTCCGCTGACTCGTCTCAAAATAAAAGTATCTATTCATACATTTCCTACTGAATAATTTACCTATAAACTCGATAAAAAAGCGGCTTGTTATCAGATTAATCAACTGTANTCCGCTGACTCGTCTCAAAATAAAAGTATCTATTCATACATTTCCTACTGAATAGTTTACCTATAAACTCGATAAAAAAGCGGCTTGTTATCAGATTAATCAACTTTCCGAAATCAATTAAGCAGCTGCACTGAAATAATAAACAGCAGTCTCTCAATTTAGCCGTGGCTGTCCTGGACACGGACAGGTCGCGAAAAGATCGATTGGATCGAAATTAATTTTCCAGGTAGCCGGGCGCCTTCGTGGTCCGAGGGCTTTTGCAAAATTCACGCACCTACTCACGCACACATACGTACACGCCGAGCTAAAGCTTGATACCGGGGCTGGCGAGATAATAATGATGAAGTTCGGTGTCCGTGTAGCTCGAGTGGATGGCAAGAGGAAGCAAGAGAGAGAAGACAGAGGGAAGGAGAGAGAGTGAGAGAGAGAGCGAGAGAAAGCCGGGAGGGTTGGAAGCCGGGGCGGAAGGAGAAAGGCAACTCCGTCCGGACGTGGGGGGTTGGGTTATACATTTGAGTACATAAATGTATGTAACTTTGAGTTTGTGTTGGAGTGGGCGTCGGCCATCTTGTCCGGTGGGTATTGACCGAGGCGACCGCCAGGCGAGAGACATGCCATGGCGGGCAAACCACCTCTAGTTACTACCCCCGGCGCTAATTGCTCTTATTAGTTAAATCCGTGCGGTATCGTCGCCGACTCGCGACACGGGTACATGAAAAAAAATCCTTCGCTTCCGTCCGTCTCGGAGCCCCCAATCGTCTGCACGGCTATACCGTGCCCATAATAAGTGGAACAATGCTGTTCTAAATGTTGCGAGGGTGAGGAAATCTTTTATTCTCTTCCTACTCGAATACTATGTTTCAGTAAGTGTGATAGGAGTTCATAACGCCGAAGAAAACGCTATTAGGTTTTTCTGTCGAAGCATTGAATTGATCAGGTACAGGAGTATGGAGATAACAAGTGGGAAATTTTGATTGCTGCAAGAATAATCCGTTGAATTTGCGATAACTGCGGTATAGTTGCGTAGGAAAGTAAAAGTTGAAAGTTTCAGAAGTAAGTTTGCTGAAACCTGTCCGGCCCGAATCGATGAATATTTATGCTCACCATTCACCCTTTTGAGGAACCTTATTTTAACGGTTAAAAATAGTAAACAGTTTAATATTCATTCTACGTATTTCTGTTTAGAAAATGAAAGCTCGAGCTACGGGTGAAACTTTTATGAATAAAAGGCGCGGCAAATCGGATGTTTAATCGAAGCTCCCAGCATCGCCTAGCAATTACTCTTAAGATTTTTCTTTAAATCAAAGTTCTCCGCATCTGCATTTATCTTAGAAGTTCTTTGATTTTCTACTGTTCCTGTCACGCTCATCTGTCGACGTTGTAGACACGAAGAATGGCGAGAAAAGTCAGGAAACTTTCATAATCAAGATGAAAGATAGCAATCAAATCTAATACTTATGATAGAAACAAATTTCTATTTCTTCTAATTGTCCGATTCCTAAGAACCATTGAACTCGAACGACCCTACTAAATCTCGAGGAGAAAGCTTGAGACTAATTAAATCAAACTGCACGAATAGAATCCATATTCAATCGATTCTCAACAACTGATTTGCAAATATTTGACGCAGCGATGAGGTTTGAACCCAAAGAAACCAAAAGATACAACGAACGAAGAAACGCAGAGGTACAATAATCGTTGCCCGGCAACGAATTGCGGAATGTCTCACAATCAACGGGCGTCGTGTCTCGTGTCGTTGGAATTCAGCAGAACGCAACAGTGAGGTCCGTCCGAGGGCACTACGCGACCGGGAGAAACAGAGGCGAGAGCGGTGTAGCTCTGTACGGTTTGCGGCCAGCGAAAATTCCGAAGGATTCGTCCTCTTCGTTCGTCGCTCGCCGCAGCGAGCGTGTGTACGCGCGGACTCTAATTCACGCCGGTATTTCGCGCGGCGTGTATTTTAAGGCTAGCCTCGGCTCTAAAATTCCACCCTTGCGCCCGTGCTCGCCCACCCTGGCCCCGTACCTACGCTCCGTCCCTCTTTCATCCTCGACTGCTCCGTGTTTCTCTCCCATGTACTCCCACCCTCCAGCCTGCAACCTTCTACCCGTCTCGCTCTGGCTCCTTGGCCTTTCCGTTTGCCCCTTTCGCGTTCCGTCTCTATTCATCGGCAACGGCACGTTCGTCCCTCTCACTCCAACGCCCGAACCCACCCCCTGTTTCGACCTCTCTCTCTCTCTCGCTCGCTCGCACCCTCTCTGGCCCTCGAACACACGAGTATCCGAGGTAAGTATAGGTAGATAGGTAGGTAGTACGTGCCGGTGGTGGTGTGTATAGTAGCTGTAGATATAAAGGTTGTCGAGGGAGCGCGGGGATGAGACGAGCGAAAGGGAAGGAGATAGATCGGTAGCGGGAGAGAGACGGAGTGAGCAACAGAGACACGTCGCGAAGCGGGAAGAGGAAAGCGGAAAGAGGAGAAGACACGGATGTAGAGAAACCAAACGAGAGAGAAAGCCGAGAGACTAACTCCGAAAGCAGAGAGGGCCGGAGCTAGAGATAAAGGGCGCGAGGGAGATAGAGAATTCTTGGACTTCGTGTGGTAGTGCAAGGGTTCGTTCGACCCTTAAGGGGTTGTGGCTAGCATCAGCCCCCCTTTGCCCCAGTCCTCAGCCACCGCTATCCCCTTTACCGACCTCCGCAGCTTCTCTTCGTATACTCCTTCCCAGTCCTTGTCGACCACCCAGTTAGCCACCCTCGTAGCCACCCCACGACCGGCAAAACTACCCTACCGCCGGCGGCCATTTTACTCTCCCTTCGCCGTGGACTCGCCAAATTGTAATCCGAGGCCCTGGAATTCCGGGCAGAGCAACCGTGGTCCGGCCTCAAAGGAGGCTTCCTTCGCCTCTCGACTTACCCTTGGATAATGATTAACGGAGTGCTCCTCTTTCTCGCCTCCGCTTCGCCCGCCGCCCACCGCCCGCGCACCAAACACAAACAAAGAGCGGCCACGCGCGTTTCGGATCGCGACCGGCTCGAGCCCGGGCCCGTAATAACGCGCGAAACATCGCGGAAATTTTATTCTAGTCGCGCGCTACGGTCCGGCCGTTTGATCTCGCCCAGACGCGTGCTCCGACGAATGAAACTCCTGGGCTCGACTCTTTGAGACTTTCGAACGAGACGGTTTCTACACCTACCTGCCTCTCAGACTTCAGAAAGGGCTGACGCGCGTTTCGGACGAACGCGGAGCTTCGTCAGTAAGATACGATTATATACGATACAGAACCGTGTTTCTCTCGAATTTGGACGTTTTAAATGGTGAACAGATCGCGGTAAAGATCGTGAAACTTTATATACTGCAAGATTAATGTAAATCGATTGAGAGAGAGATGTATAAGAACATAGAAATGATTTTTAAAGAAGCTGACTCAATGATTTGTAACGTGTAAAGATGATATTGCTTTGGATTCGGCCATCGTTGTCGCGAAATCTGTCGTTAATTCGCAAGTACGTAGTGCAACGCGCAAACGATCCGAGAAACGCGTAGACAATAATTCCATATCTCGGCTGGTCTGGGTTTATCTGATTGGGCGAGAGAGCGCTATCGCTCTGGAAATTCGCGATTATCTGTTTATGGCGCGGTTAATGGAGGTCGTGCGCCTAGTCGGAACAGCGCCGAGATCTCGTCTCTGCCCGATATTGGCCAATAATATAACACGTAGTACTTACTTACCGTGTACCCGGCGTGTCTGTTCGGCCTTAGCTGAATAAAATTAACGCTCTGCGAGGAGGAGGACCTGCGACGGGAATGCGGGACGGGAGCGTGATGAACCGCGGGTCAGGACCTTTTCCATGCCTTCGTTTATTTTCATCGTCTATCTTCGATCGTTCGGGCACACACATATTTCTCTCTTCTCAATCACTCCCATAAATACCGATGGTAAATCGGCTTTGACGCGATGACTGTCTCAATTAATATCAGCATTGATTTATTCAATATAGAAATGAATAAAGAAAGCTTCACAGATACCGAATATTTGAAAAACTCAATTGTCAGGTATTTTTACCGTCATACGTGAGGAAATTCCTAATTAGCTAAAGCTACAGAATTTATGTTAATGCATCGGACNACTGTCTCAATTAATATCAGCATTGATTTATTCAATATAGAAATGAATAAAGAAAGCTTCACAGATACCGAATATTTAAAAAACTCAATTGTCAGGTATTTTTACCGTCATACGTGAGGAAATTCCTAATTAGCTAAAGCTACAGAATTTATGTTAATGCATCGGATNCTTCAGAAAGGGCTGACGCGCGTTTCGGACGAACGCGGAGCTTCGTCAGTGAGATACGATTATATACGATACAGAACCGTGTTTCTCTCGAATTTGGACGTTTTAAATGGTAAACAGATCGCGGTAAAGATCGTGAAACTTTATACACTGCAAGATTAATGTAAATCGATTGAGAGAGAGATGTATAAGAACGTAGAAATGATTTTTAAAGAAGCTGACTCAATGATTTGTAACGTGTAAAGATGATATTGCTTTGGATTCGGCCATCGTTGTCGCGAAATCTGTCGTTAATTCGCAAGTACGTAGTGCAACGCGCAAACGATCCGAGAAACGCGTAGACAATAATTCCATATCTCGGCTGGTCTGGGTTTATCTGATTGGGCGAGAGAGCGCTATCGCTCTGGAAATTCGCGATTATCTGTTTATGGTGCGGTTAATGGAGGTCGTGCGCCTAGTCGGAACAGCGCCGAGATCTCGTCTCTGCCCGATATTGGCCAATAATATAACACGTACTTACTTACCGTGTACCCGGCGTGTCTGTTCGGCCTTAGCTGAATAAAATTAACGCTCTGCGAGGAGGAGGACCTGCGACGGGAATGCGGGACGGGAGCGTGATGAACCGCGGGTCAGGACCTTTTCCATGCCTTCGTTTATTTTCATCGTCTATCTTCGATCGTTCGGGCACACACATATTTCTCTCTTCTCAATCACTCCCATAAATACCGATGGTAAATCGGCTTTGACGCGATGACTGTCTCAATTAATATCAGCATTGATTTATTCAATATAGAAATGAATAAAGAAAGCTTCACAGATACCGAATATTTGAAAAACTCAATTGTCAGGTATTTTTACCGTCATACGTGAGGAAATTCCTAATTAGCTAAAGCTACAGAATTTATGTTAATGCATCGGACTTATTTACGGCAAGGATACTCTGACAGTCAAGACGTCTAAAGCACTCGGAATAGCACACGGACATTATTTATACGTAACACACTCGACATTATTTATTCGAAAGAATTCCGAAGTTCGTCAGGAAGTCGTATCGGACAGTTGGCTCTGCGTCAGATACCTGCAACAGGAAACAAACCAAAAATGTATCAGGCAACGGTTAAACTTCAATGAAAATGTTCAAAGATTTATCGAGAGTCCAGTATTAAAATCCGACATGTATAAAAATAATTTGAGCAATGCAGGTTTCTAGCTGGGATTGACTTACGGCCTCGCGCCTTCGAACGTTATTTATCTAACTTCCGAGCAGATTTTATCACCTCGAATATAATTTGTTGTGCAGCAACATTAGTGGTCGCGGCAACATTTGTCATTCCTTGCGCGCGCCTCTGTGTTGACAGGACTGGCCCCGTTTCGAGGGCGAAGTTCACCGTGAAAACCGGCCTGGGAACCGGATCGCCAATGAGCGAACCGGGGGCCTTGTCGATCCTCGCGTCAACCGACCACAATCGCCCGTGTAGACAAATTCGCGTCAGTGGTGATCAAACCCCGGCGTTTCGGTGAGCCTTTACATCGTAATTCAATAGCGTCGCTTTAATATTTAACAGTCTAATTCTGTCGAGCGGCAGCGACGCCGAGGGTGGAAAATAATCTCCGTTTACTTCGTTCACGAAACACCGCGAATGATAGACGGCAATTAAGAAGAGACCTTTTTTTAGAATAATATTATGAATTGATTTAGTGAAAGTGAAAGCAGATTGTTTAAAGAAGTGTCGCATCCACGATGACGAAGAACTCGAACGGAATAGGATACAACTGATCTGAGCGACGTAATATCGTAGTTTACAATTTGATTAAAAGATCGAGTTACTGTGCGGTGAAAAATAAAGCGATTCCGATCCCCTCCCTCCTCTCCGGGCACGGACATAANCCGGATCGCCAATGAGCGAACCGGGGGCCTTGTCGATCCTCGCGTCAACCGACCACAATCGCCCGTGTAGACAAATTCGCGTCAGTGGTGATCAAACCCCGGCGTTTCGGTGAGCCTTTACATCGTAATTCAATAGCGTCGCTTTAATATTTAACAGTCTAATTCTGTCGAGCGGCAGCGACGCCGAGGGTGGAAAATAATCTCCGTTTACTTCGTTCACGAAACACCGCGAATGATAGACGGCAATTAAGAAGAGACCTTTTTTTAGAATAATATTATGAATTGATTTAGTGAAAGTGAAAGCAGATTGTTTAAAGAAGTGTCGCATCCACGATGACGAAGAACTCGAACGGAATAGGATACAACCGATCTGAGCGAGGTAATATCGTGGTTTACAATTTGATTAAAAGATCGAGTTACTGTGCGGTGAAAAATAAAGCGATTCCGATCCCCTCCCTCCTCTCCGGGAAATGAAATTTCGCAGAATTAAAATGATTTCTTCATAAATTTTCCGCGCATCGGGGAAGAGCGTTTCGGATCAAATAGACCGCGAACGTAGTAATAGCAGGGGGCTTAAATAACAAGCAAATTAGAGAAACGAAATTCGTTCGATCAGCAGAAACGAGCGACGCCGGCAGACCGGATCTCGGGATCGGTTTTAAAATTTTGATATCGTTCGACCCATGGATCTCTCGCCGGAGAGAAAAATGGCTTATGGGATTCCGGCTGATCGTTCATTTGAGGAACGTTCACCGGGATAGTCGGGGACCGATCGCTCTGTCCAATTTTCTGGATTTCTCGTGCACGAGAACTTCTTGCAGATCTGGAAACGAATGTGAAACGAGGAAGCCCTCCTATCCGCGATAGAGACGGGAGAAGAAACACGGGCCGGGGAGGGAGAGAGATGGGAGGCCGGGGAGGCAAAGAAGAGTTTCCCAACGATGCTTTGGCTCCTCACCGTGTACGTCCCACGCTGTACACATATCGACATCGGTCATGCATGACAGGACGCCTGACTGGCCACGCCGGTAAAAACGAGGAAAACGCGGAGAATACAAACTCGCCTCGTTCCTTTCGCGCCATTTCAAGACCCTCTTCTCCGTCGACTTCTTCTCCTGCTTGTTTTTTATGAAATACACCCGGCGAAGGAGAATGTGCGCCAAGCGTTGTTACGAAAAAACGTGATACCTTTGATGGCGCGAAAAATTTCGGAAGTGCGATCTTCGTGAAAGGGATGAAGTCGGCCAGCAGCGAACGTCTTACATGAAAGTGACTTCGAACTTTTTTCACTTTTTAAAGGCTATTTGACAAATTGAATAAAAGATAAATTTCTCGCGATGAACAGTTCTCGATTTTCGTGTGGAAATCGTGTCCCGTTCTCGGTGGCAGACACAGAATGTGGTTAAGAAGGAAAAACGAGCTATCGGTGTGGTTGTCATAAAAGTGGAGGGTGGTAATCGAAGCGCAGGGGGATGCAAACCCGTGGCGGCGGATTCGCGCGCATTACGAGGGCTGGCAATCTCTTCGTGCAGTTTTTTTTAGCGACCAGAGGACCGTGTGTCCGCCGCTGATAAGGGTACACCTTTATCAAAAATTCCGACCGCCCTTATTCTCGCTCGCTGTTCTCCCTGCCTCCGCGGCGAGGTGTCCAGAAAGGGGTTGCAATTTTCGGTCGAGGGCCCGGGACAACGTGATTCTCGAATTTATGGTCCGACGGCCGTAGCGGGGTCTCGGTTATTGAGAAAATTCCACGGGCGCAGCGACGCATCGCGCCGCGACGCCGCCGCCGTCGCCTGTTTGCGTGCCAACCGTGACGGGGAGTGGACGATTTCCCGTTGCCGGTCGAAATTCGAAAACGAGCGCGAAAATCCGGCGAATTTCCAGAACAGTGCGTCGTATCGATTCGAGTTTCCGTGGGCGTTGCTATGAGATGGACCCTTGTACAGCACGGCGAGAGAGCGCGAGAGAGAGCAAGACGGATCGGGGAATGAGCGAAAGAGTGAGCGAGAAGGGATGAGGCTCGCAGAGAGAGGTCTTGAGTGTCGCCAAGCTACCCTCCACCTCCTTTTACCTCCTCGCGACAACCCCGTGGCTCGGTCCCTTCCTCGGATCTCCCTCTCCGTGTTCCCTGCGCCTGTTATTACTTCTACAAATATACAAGCTATCACATTCGGTGATCGAACTCTCGAGGCCCGCGCTGCCGGTAAATTCGATCGAATCGGCCGGCTAATACCGCTTCAAAGAAGCGCGCCGCGCCGTAGACTTTCGCCCTTTCGAGAGCTACGCGATTCTTCCACCTCCGATTCAGCTCCTCCGTCTCCTTCCTGCTCTCTCGCCTCACCCGCGCTTCCTTCTCCTTCATCCTTTGTTCGACCTACGTGTCTCGAGTAGGAAATAATGTGAAAGATCGCGGAGCAACGAGCGAAGAATCGGGCGTAGGAGACTCGACGCTCCTCCTTATTGTCCTTCCACGCGGAATCTCTGAACTTGACGCGAGAGCGGCCTCGGAGAAGAAAGAGGAACACGCGGAAACAGACGTTAAGATAGTTGGATGAATCGCGTGCCATGTGAATGGCAGAAGGTGGAGCGCTTGTCTTCTTTTTATTATTATAGTTCCTGGGGCTTGTCCTTGTAATTGCGATGTTATATTCCAAAGTTAATGTTCTAATCTCCAATAAAACTTACCTTTCTATTAAAAGCTAAAACCTGGTCAAGTTTGAGTATTTATCCGAAATAATTTTATCCTATATTTTTATTGTTGATAGATTCCTTCTCAGTTTTATTGGACTATCATTACTCTTTGTTGATCGCTATAATCATTTTATGTAGTAGAGATGTTTAATCGTTGGGAAAAAAATACACTATAGCACTTGTCAAGAGGAACAGGTTGGTCCAGCATCCGGTCAGACGAGATCAGAGATCATGGGTTAATCTGTCCATCCAGTTGTGGACCATGCGAATCCTGTTTAGTGACATGCTCCCTCCAAACATTCTCGTCGACATCCTAAACGAGATTGTAATTTGAATCATAAATCATTCCGAGTTCAGACCCAACAAAACGCCGGCAAACGTCTTCATCGTCATCGCAAAGTACTCTGTAACGTCAACGATTTTTTCGTTGTTACCAAGTAGAATTGAGTCCGAAACTTTTCTATCGAAGTTCTTCAATCTTGGTAATACAATTTTTTAATAATCCGACTTAAGATTTAAGACGGAATGTAAAACAGTTGGTGAAAAAATTTTGTTCTTTATCAGAAAATAAAGATGAAATAATATTTTAGATATATTTATAATAGGGTTTGTTATCTTTTGATGAAACGTGTTATCTATTAGTATAAGAATGATAATTGAATTTGTAGTAAATTTACGTATTGTCCTATGTAAGATTCTGTGTGATTAACAACCTGATCCGAGGCATTAGATTCCGCTAACGATCTTGCAAGCACGCGAATAAGTGCTTTAATCTGAATTAAGCTTCCGCGCTATCGAACGAAATATAGAAACGTCCGGTTGTGAAACGAGACTGTTAACTAGCCACTCGTTGGTGCAAGGATCGTGTACCGCGATCCTGTTCGTCGAAACGTTCGCGTAGCAACTTGAAAAAGGTCAACAAGACGTAAATCCGAGGGTCCGTATCAACGCGGGGGTGCTGAGAGCCGCGGCAACGCACGCGTCCTTCCCGGAGGACTCTCATCCTTCTTCTTTCCTCTCTTTCGTCTCCACTCACCGGTTCCGACGATGCGAGCGCGTACGTCACGAAATAACGGCTGGTAGCCTAGACTCACTTAATTGGGTCCGCCATTTTCGGTGGCGCGACCCCTCGAAAATCCTCATCGTTTCTCCTCCGCCCCGTAGCAAAAGGACTTCTCTCAGAAGGGTTGCCCACCGACACCGCCGCCACCACCACCAACACGTCGGTTCTGTGCTCTGTGCTCGACCCGAGTGGCTTTTGTTTTCGCCCCCAAAGAGTCCGCCATTTTGAATTTATGATACCCAGCCACTCGGGGGCTCGGACACCGAAAAACTTCGGTCGTTAGTGAAAGTTAAGAGCCCGACCCCTCTTCTATCGTCCGCACCAGACCGTGCGCAGTCATTTTCTGTAATAGCACACGGACACGCGCGTGATGGACGCGAGCTTAATGACACGCGCCCCCCTCCACTCTTTCCTCGATGAACTGTGCAAGCCTTTGAAACATCTTTCTTTTTAGCGCGACGGATCTCGATGGGGTCCTCAGTTTTTGTCGGGAATCATTGTAAGATTCTGGGGAACGGTAGGATCATTCTGTACGCGTGCAAGATTTTTGTTTCTCAAAGCTTAATGCGTCTGCTCGAACAAACACTTCCATAAAAAGTGATACTTCGACAGATACGATCCCTGTTCCTGATTCCGTGAAACATTTACTAAAAAGGAGTTACGCTAATCGGGATTTAACCGATTTAAATACTGTTTTCTTTGCAGAAATAGAGGAATTAAACCGCTACGACGAGACCTTCCCAGGGGTTCCACGTTTTAGATAATCGAGATTAAACACGTAAAGAGAGTATCTGATATCTCTCACTTGTTCCCCCTTGAGTAAAAAGACTTTTACTGACGCTCATTAAACGAAAGAAATAAACCTAGGCAAAATCTCCTAAAGAAGAAAACTTTTAATCGACTTTCTTATAAAAATTATTTCTTCCCATAAATTCATGTTGTAATTAAAAATCTCCAATGTACACTAAACGAGCTACGAATCCAGCAACGAGGACGGTCCAAAGTGAAGGAATATTCATCTTCGAGAACATTGGTGACGAATTCGATTTCCGGCACCTGTCAACGAGAGGCGGGCCCGGGGAGCGTTTCGAATTTTTCCAAGGATAATTCGATATATTCCCCGGAACCGAAGATAGTTTAGTTCAAATTCGATGTCCGGAGCGTAGCGGGGAGGAAACGGTTCGACGGAGATGTCAACTTAAAACAATTGCGGGGGTGGAATGCACAGCGACACGCAATATCCTGACTCCTCTGATTCGATTAGAGGAACCGAGCTAGGCAGACCAGAAGGAGAAGCGTGGAATTCTCATGGAGAGAGAGAAGGGCGCGGGGGGCACAGGTACACGGAGGAGCGACCATCCACCCTCGCGGAAACACATGGGACGAGGATACAGCCTCCGGAACGGAGGTAGTCACCGAATTATCGGACTCGATGGAAGAACCGGTTCAATTTGGCAAATTAATCCGGTGCCTCCCAGTGCCAGCCGGGCAAACCGCGATGCCGGAATTTTCGATGCTAAAACGTCTGCGGTACCGCGAGTCTCGTGAACGATGCTCCTCCCTGATATTCCGTCCTCTTATTGTCCCGGAATTTGTCAACGGTATAGATTGGTCTGGTATCGAATTCGTAAGACGGACGATCTCAAATGAAATGAGGGGAACGGCAAAAGGAAGCAATATTTCTTTTTAAGCGTCGACAAATATTTACCCCGTCCATGAATAATTATCGAATTTCTGATCAAATGAAAACGCTGAACTTGACGCACGAAAAATCAATCAAATTCTATTACTATGCTCATTGTTTTTTGCGAGGCGTCGACAAGGGTTGCAAAATCTCGTCTCGAATTATTTTCGATACCGCGAATTAGCTCAGATCCCTGACGATCGTTTATCGACGTGAGGGCTTAATATTTAGGATACTCGGTGTTAGCAGAAACAATATGAATTTATTTTTTCGATAGGATTGGTTACATTTGTGCCCATAATTATGAAAGTGATCTAAGTCATGTATTTCTTGTTTCAAGATATTCAATGGATTACATTTGATACACTAAATGAATTCCATATAATGTTGAAACAATAGCTACTGTCCAATGGTTCATTTTTGACAATATCGTGAACATTACATTGAATTAATTTAGTTTAAAATAATGTGATATAAAATAACTGATAAACTCATTTGTTTTTTAATTTTGTCTTAGACAACTTTTATATAACATGGACACTAACTGAAGTTTTCACATAACTATGGACACATTTATTATTTGTCTCTCAAAGACGATCCATCACCTGTGTCTCTGGAATTTTAAGTATCCTGTCTCGGGAGCGTTGCAATTTTCTGATTTCACTTGACCACCCGACTTGACAACTATTTCTCAAGTCGGTCCTTTTTTTTCCCTTGTACTTTTACGATTATTACCATTCACCGACAATATGCACCGCCTCTCACGGACGAAACTAACGATTCGACTATAGATCTTCGTCAATGTTCGACCTTCGTCCCAAGACGATAAAATCAAGCTCATAAGTCCTTGAGTACAGGAATTCAGGTAAGTCTCTTCTGTCCTGCTGTGCATGAAACACTCGTTCCACATGAACATTCCTAATCAATGGCTCCTGTGCCATCGTTACTCTCTCCCACATTACTAGATTTAGTCTCGCGGCACCCCTTTCGCGCCCCTACAACGAACACCCGTTTCGTCGAGGGGTGGGGACGTCGCGCGTTGGACAACCCTATCAAACAACCCTGCTTAATGCCTAGAAACTAGATTCGTCTACGTTACCGACTACCTAGTCGCGAAACACAAACTTGATCATTCGGTTGGGGACCATCCACAGATGTCGGTAGTACCACATTACCTACCCCTGTCGCACGGCTTCCCGCTTAACAAGCCGATTCATGCTCAATAATCCAGGGGAGGACCGGGCGAGGAAAGGAACGGTGGTGCATCGTGCCATTCCGCGCAGCAAGTTTTTCCCTCCGATAGACTCGNGCGAAAAATTTCGGAAGTGCGATCTTCGTGAAAGGGATGAAGTCGGCCAGCAGCGAACGTCTTACATGAAAGTGACTTCGAACTTTTTTCACTTTTTAAAGGCTATTTGACAAATTGAATAAAAGATAAATTTCTCGCGATGAACAGTTCTCGATTTTCGTGTGGAAATCGTGTCCCGTTCTCGGTGGCAGACACAGAATGTGGTTAAGAAGGAAAAACGAGCTATCGGTGTGGTTGTCATAAAAGTGGAGGGTGGTAATCGAAGCGCAGGGGGATGCAAACCCGTGGCGGCGGATTCGCGCGCATTACGAGGGCTGGCAATCTCTTCGTGCAGTTTTTTTTAGCGACCAGAGGACCGTGTGTCCGCCGCTGATAAGGGTACACCTTTATCAAAAATTCCGACCGCCCTTATTCTCGCTCGCTGTTCTCCCTGCCTCCGCGGCGAGGTGTCCAGAAAGGGGTTGCAATTTTCGGTCGAGGGCCCGGGACAACGTGATTCTCGAATTTATGGTCCGACGGCCGTAGCGGGGTCTCGGTTATTGAGAAAATTCCACGGGCGCAGCGACGCATCGCGCCGCGACGCCGCCGCCGTCGCCTGTTTGCGTGCCAACCGTGACGGGGAGTGGACGATTTCCCGTTGCCGGTCGAAATTCGAAAACGAGCGCGAAAATCCGGCGAATTTCCAGAACAGTGCGTCGTATCGATTCGAGTTTCCGTGGGCGTTGCTATGAGATGGACCCTTGTACAGCACGGCGAGAGAGCGCGAGAGAGAGCAAGACGGATCGGGGAATGAGCGAAAGAGTGAGCGAGAAGGGATGAGGCTCGCAGAGAGAGGTCTTGAGTGTCGCCAAGCTACCCTCCACCTCCTTTTACCTCCTCGCGACAACCCCGTGGCTCGGTCCCTTCCTCGGATCTCCCTCTCCGTGTTCCCTGCGCCTGTTATTACTTCTACAAATATACAAGCTATCACATTCGGTGATCGAACTCTCGAGGCCCGCGCTGCCGGTAAATTCGATCGAATCGGCCGGCTAATACCGCTTCAAAGAAGCGCGCCGCGCCGTAGACTTTCGCCCTTTCGAGAGCTACGCGATTCTTCCACCTCCGATTCAGCTCCTCCGTCTCCTTCCTGCTCTCTCGCCTCACCCGCGCTTCCTTCTCCTTCATCCTTTGTTCGACCTACGTGTCTCGAGTAGGAAATAATGTGAAAGATCGCGGAGCAACGAGCGAAGAATCGGGCGTAGGAGACTCGACGCTCCTCCTTATTGTCCTTCCACGCGGAATCTCTGAACTTGACGCGAGAGCGGCCTCGGAGAAGAAAGAGGAACACGCGGAAACAGACGTTAAGATAGTTGGATGAATCGCGTGCCATGTGAATGGCAGAAGGTGGAGCGCTTGTCTTCTTTTTATTATTATAGTTCCTGGGGCTTGTCCTTGTAATTGCGATGTTATATTCCAAAGTTAATGTTCTAATCTCCAATAAAACTTACCTTTCTATTAAAAGCTAAAACCTGGTCAAGTTTGAGTATTTATCCGAAATAATTTTATCCTATATTTTTATTGTTGATAGATTCCTTCTCAGTTTTATTGGACTATCATTACTCTTTGTTGATCGCTATAATCATTTTATGTAGTAGAGATGTTTAATCGTTAGGAAAAAAATACACTATAGCACTTGTCAAGAGGAACAGGTTGGTCCAGCATCCGGTCAGACGAGATCAGAGATCATGGGTTAATCTGTCCATCCAGTTGTGGACCATGCGAATCCTGTTTAGTGACATGCTCCCTCCAAACATTCTCGTCGACATCCTAAACGAGATTGTAATTTGAATCATAAATCATTCCGAGTTCAGACCCAACAAAACGCCGGCAAACGTCTTCATCGTCATCGCAAAGTACTCTGTAACGTCAACGATTTTTTCGTTGTTACCAAGTAGAATTGAGTCCGAAACTTTTCTATCGAAGTTCTTCAATCTTGGTAATACAATTTTTTAATAATCCGACTTAAGATTTAAGACGGAATGTAAAACAGTTGGTGAAAAAATTTTGTTCTTTATCAGAAAATAAAGATGAAATAATATTTTAGATATATTTATAATAGGGTTTGTTATCTTTTGATGAAACGTGTTATCTATTAGTATAAGAATGATAATTGAATTTGTAGTAAATTTACGTATTGTCCTATGTAAGATTCTGTGTGATTAACAACCTGATCCGAGGCATTAGATTCCGCTAACGATCTTGCAAGCACGCGAATAAGTGCTTTAATCTGAATTAAGCTTCCGCGCTATCGAACGAAATATAGAAACGTCCGGTTGTGAAACGAGACTGTTAACTAGCCACTCGTTGGTGCAAGGATCGTGTACCGCGATCCTGTTCGTCGAAACGTTCGCGTAGCAACTTGAAAAAGGTCAACAAGACGTAAATCCGAGGGTCCGTATCAACGCGGGGGTGCTGAGAGCCGCGGCAACGCACGCGTCCTTCCCGGAGGACTCTCATCCTTCTTCTTTCCTCTCTTTCGTCTCCACTCACCGGTTCCGACGATGCGAGCGCGTACGTCACGAAATAACGGCTGGTAGCCTAGACTCACTTAATTGGGTCCGCCATTTTCGGTGGCGCGACCCCTCGAAAATCCTCATCGTTTCTCCTCCGCCCCGTAGCAAAAGGACTTCTCTCAGAAGGGTTGCCCACCGACACCGCCGCCACCACCACCAACACGTCGGTTCTGTGCTCTGTGCTCGACCCGAGTGGCTTTTGTTTTCGCCCCCAAAGAGTCCGCCATTTTGAATTTATGATACCCAGCCACTCGGGGGCTCGGACACCGAAAAACTTCGGTCGTTAGTGAAAGTTAAGAGCCCGACCCCTCTTCTATCGTCCGCACCAGACCGTGCGCAGTCATTTTCTGTAATAGCACACGGACACGCGCGTGATGGACGCGAGCTTAATGACACGCGCCCCCCTCCACTCTTTCCTCGATGAACTGTGCAAGCCTTTGAAACATCTTTCTTTTTAGCGCGACGGATCTCGATGGGGTCCTCAGTTTTTGTCGGGAATCATTGTAAGATTCTGGGGAACGGTAGGATCATTCTGTACGCGTGCAAGATTTTTGTTTCTCAAAGCTTAATGCGTCTGCTCGAACAAACACTTCCATAAAAAGTGATACTTCGACAGATACGATCCCTGTTCCTGATTCCGTGAAACATTT
Source organism: Ceratina japonica (assembly GCA_019453355.1). Lineage (NCBI taxonomy): Eukaryota > Metazoa > Arthropoda > Insecta > Hymenoptera > Apidae > Ceratina > Ceratina japonica. The sequence goes on along the minus strand of SMSR01009218.1, from coordinate 46,465 downwards.
ACTAAAAAGGAGTTACGCTAATCGGGATTTAACCGATTTAAATACTGTTTTCTTTGCAGAAATAGAGGAATTAAACCGCTACGACGAGACCTTCCCAGGGGTTCCACGTTTTAGATAATCGAGATTAAACACGTAAAGAGAGTATCTGATATCTCTCACTTGTTCCCCCTTGAGTAAAAAGACTTTTACTGACGCTCATTAAACGAAAGAAATAAACCTAGGCAAAATCTCCTAAAGAAGAAAACTTTTAATCGACTTTCTTATAAAAATTATTTCTTCCCATAAATTCATGTTGTAATTAAAAATCTCCAATGTACACTAAACGAGCTACGAATCCAGCAACGAGGACGGTCCAAAGTGAAGGAATATTCATCTTCGAGAACATTGGTGACGAATTCGATTTCCGGCACCTGTCAACGAGAGGCGGGCCCGGGGAGCGTTTCGAATTTTTCCAAGGATAATTCGATATATTCCCCGGAACCGAAGATAGTTTAGTTCAAATTCGATGTCCGGAGCGTAGCGGGGAGGAAACGGTTCGACGGAGATGTCAACTTAAAACAATTGCGGGGGTGGAATGCACAGCGACACGCAATATCCTGACTCCTCTGATTCGATTAGAGGAACCGAGCTAGGCAGACCAGAAGGAGAAGCGTGGAATTCTCATGGAGAGAGAGAAGGGCGCGGGGGGCACAGGTACACGGAGGAGCGACCATCCACCCTCGCGGAAACACATGGGACGAGGATACAGCCTCCGGAACGGAGGTAGTCACCGAATTATCGGACTCGATGGAAGAACCGGTTCAATTTGGCAAATTAATCCGGTGCCTCCCAGTGCCAGCCGGGCAAACCGCGATGCCGGAATTTTCGATGCTAAAACGTCTGCGGTACCGCGAGTCTCGTGAACGATGCTCCTCCCTGATATTCCGTCCTCTTATTGTCCCGGAATTTGTCAACGGTATAGATTGGTCTGGTATCGAATTCGTAAGACGGACGATCTCAAATGAAATGAGGGGAACGGCAAAAGGAAGCAATATTTCTTTTTAAGCGTCGACAAATATTTACCCCGTCCATGAATAATTATCGAATTTCTGATCAAATGAAAACGCTGAACTTGACGCACGAAAAATCAATCAAATTCTATTACTATGCTCATTGTTTTTTGCGAGGCGTCGACAAGGGTTGCAAAATCTCGTCTCGAATTATTTTCGATACCGCGAATTAGCTCAGATCCCTGACGATCGTTTATCGACGTGAGGGCTTAATATTTAGGATACTCGGTGTTAGCAGAAACAATATGAATTTATTTTTTCGATAGGATTGGTTACATTTGTGCCCATAATTATGAAAGTGATCTAAGTCATGTATTTCTTGTTTCAAGATATTCAATGGATTACATTTGATACACTAAATGAATTCCATATAATGTTGAAACAATAGCTACTGTCCAATGGTTCATTTTTGACAATATCGTGAACATTACATTGAATTAATTCAGTTTAAAATAATGTGATATAAAATAACTGATAAACTCATTTGTTTTTTAATTTTGTCTTAGACAACTTTTATATAACATGGACACTAACTGAAGTTTTCACATAACTATGGACACATTTATTATTTGTCTCTCAAAGACGATCCATCACCTGTGTCTCTGGAATTTTAAGTATCCTGTCTCGGGAGCGTTGCAATTTTCTGATTTCACTTGACCACCCGACTTGACAACTATTTCTCAAGTCGGTCCTTTTTTTTCCCTTGTACTTTTACGATTATTACCATTCACCGACAATATGCACCGCCTCTCACGGACGAAACTAACGATTCGACTATAGATCTTCGTCAATGTTCGACCTTCGTCCCAAGACGATAAAATCAAGCTCATAAGTCCTTGAGTACAGGAATTCAGGTAAGTCTCTTCTGTCCTGCTGTGCATGAAATACTCGTTCCACATGATCATTCCTAATCAATGGCTCCTGTGCCATCGTTACTCTCTCCCACATTACTAGATTTAGTCTCGCGGCACCCCTTTCGCGCCCCTACAACGAACACCCGTTTCGTCGAGGGGTGGGGACGTCGCGCGTTGGACAACCCTATCAAACAACCCTGCTTAATGCCTAGAAACTAGATTCGTCTACGTTACCGACTACCTAGTCGCGAAACACAAACTTGATCATTCGGTTGGGGACCATCCACAGATGTCGGTAGTACCACATTACCTACCCCTGTCGCACGGCTACCCGCTTAACAAGCCGATTCATGCTCAATAATCCAGGGGAAGACCGGGCGAGGAAAGGAACGGTGGTGCATCGTGCCATTCCGCGCAGCAAGTTTTTCCCTCCGATAGACTCACGGTCTGTTCCTGATAGTCTCGTTCGACGCGGAACGAAAACACTTATCGACCAGAGTACCGAGCCACTCTAATTACGCGACAGCCTGGGCATATAATTAGTGACCTGTACGAGGTAATTCAGAAACGCTCCCTATTGACCCAATTACAATTCGCCCGGAAACATCGTCGACGGTGTAACCAGCCGCGACTACGTAAATAAGCATTCGCCGCGGCATTCGGTATCTCGGCGACATTGGAAGAAATTCATCCGGCGAATCCATTCAACGGTGCACGACGGCGAACCGTGGATGCACGAGACCGTGAATAGAACGGTTGTTCGGTTCAGCAAAAATCAACGGATACGCCGCGAAAATTCGCGGAACCGAAAAAAATATTTTTGCCTGACATACGTATGCACGCGCGCGCGCGCACGCATATGAATATACGCGCGCGTGTCTATACATATAGAATACGCGATACGTAGCGGGGATTGTTCTCTCTATTCCTTGGTAGACGGATGTTACTCCCGCGGAGAAAACGCGTATTTTCCCCCTCGAAACCCTTTCTCTTTCCTTCCTCTTCCGACGAAACGAGAGGCGGCTGAATCGTGAATGGTCTGACGTATCGTCGGCGTGTCTGTGCCTGACACCTCGGATTTTTCCATTAAATTTTCTCGACGTGAAAATCTATCACCGGTTACAGTCCCGGAAAAACCTGCTTCGACTCTGTAAAGCGATTCCCATTACGATTGCTCCGCGGGATTCCATGAAACGTATCGAGCCCCTCCGTTCGCGCCGGCCTCCCCCCGGCTTGAAAAAAAGCTTCCTCTCGCGCATCTCGCCTCGTTGAATTAAGAAAATTTGTTGAGAACAAAGACGGATCGCGGGGGAATCAATTGGCGGAAGGTTCCTACCTATTACCCAAGATTTCGCCCCGATTTAAACCGGTAAGCGGCGTTCCAACGTTATCGAATGAAATTTCGTTTTGCTACAGCTTTGCGCTGTGCGAGATTACTCGATTCTACGTCCGCGTTAGGACAATTTCTAAATAAACAGCAAACAAGAGTTGCGAAATAGTAGATCATCTCGGTATCGTCGGTGTATCCAAGTTCTTAGACCTTTGCAGCTCGTACATAAGTCCTAGACCAATAGGATGGCGTCGGCTTTGCGTAAATACGGATTTCGCGCGCCTCGTTCAAACAACACACGCTCAAATACAGATGGAGTCCACGGTCGAGTGTTTACACTGCGTATAAGATCGACTAATTTATCAATAAGGATCCCCAAAGCACCGACAGCTTTCCCGACTTCTGATAATACGTCATTAAACGAACTCGTTAAACGTTCTAGCACGTGCGTATAGTAAGATCACATCGAATGGTTTTTATACCTAAAAGTGAACGGGCCAATAGTTTTTGTAGCTGGCGCATATTGCATCGGATGTTGCACGAGCGTCGCAGGATCTCATAAACATACAGTATACGTACTCCGCTCTAAAAGGCGGCCACCGGAGCATCAAGCGCGTCTCCTGCGATCTCGTAACGACATAACTCAATATTGATCAAGAAATTGAGACACATAGGGGGGATCTGCCTAAAAAGGAGAAAAGTAACGGCGTCGCGGGCGAGGAATAGGGGACTACGAAGGAGAAGCCGAGGAACCTCGTCCTAATACCACCAAACAGTCGCGGAAGGGACGGCAGCTTCATTTTTCAAGGAATCTGCGGGAAAATGCAAATGCGCGGGGCATCTGGCAACAATGGCCGTGGTCTGTGGCCCCTATTTTAAGGGTTGGTTTTTTGGTCGACGCTCTCGCAGAGGAGGTGGGCGAGCCGAAGAGAGAAGCGGAACCGCGGACGGAACGAGAGCGACGGGGAGGGAAGGATGGACAGAGAAACACGGGGGTCGGGGCATTAGGGGAGGGTCGACCGGGGAGCTTTGCCGGCCATGCAAAGCAGAAGCACAGAGCGGCAGCAGCAGCAGCAACCCCCGACGACCGACCTCGGCTATATACCCGGTCTCCCAACCCCCTGATAAGGGTGGACAGCCACGATCGATTAGAGGGCTACCCACCCACCTACCCATCTATTCCCTGTGCCCACCTCGGCTCTCGCCCCCCTTCTCGTATCCCACCCACCGCTCACTCACCCTCACGAAGCATCCTACACCGAAGCCTCTGCCCATATTCCGATTCGTAACATGGTCGACTAACGATCTCCCGGTTCTTAAATATATAAACGTCGCAGAGAGACGGAATACTAAACGATGTCAAAAACCGTCGAGCAAACGAGAACACGAGGTTCAGGTTCATTTTCTTAATCCATTCGAACTTCCCTGAATTATTTTACTTTTACTTTTCGGAGCGAGCCAGCCGCGTGTGCGCACTTTCGCTTTTCCGCAGCTGAGACTTCGTTTCGACGTCGGGCTCATGAAAATTTATGAGCGAAATTTACCCAGCCGAGAATTTGTTTACACTCACCGGATCTCTCGGTCTCAAACCGAAGACAAAGCGGTCTCATTTTTGTTCCAAGCATCTTAATCGTGTATAAACGCGTCAATTACGTCGAATTTATTGATTATCGTTCGTCGAATTCGTTGAGCGTCTATGAAGTGGACGTGAAGGAGTGGAAGAAAGCCGGGGATGGAACATCGGGTGAAGTTTACCGGCACGCGAAATATCCGCGAGGTTAACGCGTTTACTGTCGCGATAGTTGTTGTCCGACGAAAGGTTAACAATAAGGAACGATCTCCAACTACTTAGGTTAAGTTCCAGCCGTCCCTGCTCTTACCCGAAACTTCGCCGGGATCGTCGCTGTAGGTACTTCCGCGGGACGAGTCACACTCGCGCGTATCGCGCCCGGGCGAGTTCTAAAGTGTCGTAACTGCTAACACCCTGTTTTCCGGCGCGCAACACGCCGTGCCCGACTCCGTTTTTCATTCAACTTTCACGCAACCGAAACTTTCCTGACAGATTTTTAATCAAACAAGTGTCGCGCGCGCGGGATACACCCTCGAAAGAATCCTAATGCGCGCCGTCCATTATTTTAAGCACGGACGGGGATCAATGAAACGTCGGGAGTACGATACGACGTAAGTAATTGTGATTGAAGGCTGTTTATAAATTCACGTGGGGAAATTGGCCTCGATCGATTTTCAATTACCGCTTTAAAATAGCGCAAGGTCAATGGCGAACGGACTTATATCTCTCCGTCGTCGTCGCCGCGCTCGACTTCCGCGAAAGTTTCAGAAAACCTTGCAACAGTTTTCCATTCAATTATCCGGCACGAACCGCGCGCGATGTTTACTGCTCGCAGCGTACATGCGACCAATAAAACGGCTCCCTCCGAGGATCGGACGCGGAACGGGCATAAATCGAAAGGCTTTTTAAAAAAATTGCCAATAAATCGTCGCGTTAGCCCGGTCCAGTGGGCTTTACCCCTACGCGGACTTTAAAATTCCTTAATTCGGTGGAAAGAAAAAAAAAGGGTGACACTGGTCGCATGCGACCCTTCCTCCCATGTGCGTGCTGCTGCTCTCGCCTCGCGTCTCGCCGCGAAATCGATATTGGCAAACGAGACGTCAACGTGTCTCTGGCCTCTCGCGAACGCGAAAGCGCGCGTAATAAAGCGCGAGTGTAAAACCGGCGCGACGCGGTGCAACCCTCGCCGGTGGCTTATTGAATTTCGCGTGCCACGGAACGTGGTGCAGGGAAATTCAGTTTCCGGCAAGTCGCGACTAAGTAACGACGGCCTCTCATCGATTAGTAGTAGTGGCTGATGGTTAAGGCGCGGGCACCGACCCCCCGCCCCTCGCGGTGTACTTGGAAATTATAAATTCGCCGCTCTCCCACCCCCGGCGGTGAGTGCGTCCCGAAAACAACCTCGTTCGCCCGAAACTTTCGGGATACGGTTGCTAAACAATCGAGACACCCGATACAGAGCCGAAGGAGATGTACAAGACGGGGCGGGGGGGATGGCACGCGATATAAGAAACGAAGGGGGTGAAAGGAAGGAAACAGACGTCGGAAAAAAGCTGATATCCGTGGAATTTTCATATCGACACAGAATGACAGTTTTTTAATATTAAATTCTTTCCGACCTTTTGACTTCCTTTTTGCCTTCGACGTCGGGGGCGACGTCGAACTTCCTCGACGAGAAAAACGCGGGCTCGGGTGGAGGCGGATGAACGCGGAGGGTGGGACACTCGCGTGGATGCTAATTCTCATTTCGAGTCGCCGGAAACGCGTCGAAACTGCTGTACAGCTGTTCTCAGACTTAAGTAAAATTTTGGAGAGGGTCGCGGGGAACTGAGAAATTTATTTTTTTTTACACGGTTTGCCGAGGGATATTACTTACATTAATTAATTATGCAAATAGTACGAGTTATGTACGAGAGTCGTGTATCTGTATCGCAAGCAAATAATTCTTCGAGAGTCATATTTTGTTTGAGTAAAAATAAGGGTACCCTGAAGTGTACCGTGGAGGGTAGCTCGATAAAAAAAAACTGGAAGGGTTTCCGGCCTAGTCGATGTTTGTTTGTACATCGGCTTAACAATTCTCTAACACGAAAATATCCACCTTCCCTATCATTTACTGAAGCTGTTTACTCCTCACAAAATTCTTATGAAAATCTTTTTCACCAATTTAAAATTGTAAAAAGAAACCATCTCGTGATCAAGCAATCGATGGCAGGATGACGAGTTTTACGATACAATCTTCCGGTACAAAACCGAGGCGCAATAAATATCTAATAAATTTCTAGCCGGGTGGTCGCCGGGATCATGCTTTTTTGCCAGGCGGAAGGATGAGAAGCGTCGACAATGGCGGAGAGGAAAAAAAGAGAATACCCGGGTGGCTGNATTTTTTTTTACACGGTTTGCCGAGGGATATTACTTACATTAATTAATTATGCAAATAGTACGAGTTATGTACGAGAGTCGTGTATCTGTATCGCAAGCAAATAATTCTTCGAGAGTCATATTTTGTTTGAGTAAAAATAAGGGTACCCTGAAGTGTACCGTGGAGGGTAGCTCGATAAAAAAAAACTGGAAGGGTTTCCGGCCTAGTCGATGTTTGTTTGTACATCGGCTTAACAATTCTCTAACACGAAAATATCCACCTTCCCTATCATTTACTGAAGCTGTTTACTCCTCACAAAATTCTTATGAAAATCTTTTTCACCAATTTAAAATTGTAAAAAGAAACCATCTCGTGATCAAGCAATCGATGGCAGGATGACGAGTTTTACGATACAATCTTCCGGTACAAAACCGAGGCGCAATAAATATCTAATAAATTTCTAGCCGGGTGGTCGCCGGGATCATGCTTTTTTGCCAGGCGGAAGGATGAGAAGCGTCGACAATGGCGGAGAGGAAAAAAAGAGAATACCCGGGTGGCTGCATAAAAGCACGGTCTCGCTACAAAACCCAAAACAGTTTCCAGAACGACTGTCATTTATTTCATTATTTATTTTCGTCGGTCTCGCGCGGTAGACGGATAGAGAGGGAGCGTCCCGCACAAAAGAGACGGACATACGAGAATTGTGACGTTTCTGGGGATTGACGTTACCCTTCCGAGTCCGCTCTCTCTCGCACTCTTTCTCCCGTGGTGTAATGTATTGTCGAGTCGAGTGCAAGTTTTTAACCCTTAAAATTTCGTGCAAGGGTACCACGAGGCTTTCGGAGACAGACGGGCCGCGGGAACAGAAGTCGACGCGCATAGAGGGTTCGATGACGCAGAGAACCGAAAAGATAGAAGGAGGGAAGGGGGTAACGGGAGAGAGGCCGCAAAGTGCGGAGCGGAGCGGACGGGAGAGCGAGAGAGAGAAAAAAAATCGCAGGCTGAAAGGAAGGATTACATCGGGGATTTTGGTTTTCGCGTTTCATCTGGACCAAAGCCGATTTCCCGATTTTCCGTCTTTCCGCCGGCGAGAGCCGCCACTCGAATTAGATGTCCATTGTACGGGCACAGAGACGAGACGAGACCGTCCCTCTCCACCTCCTGCACCCCCTGTACGTACCACGACTTCGTGACGTCGCATATTAAGTTGCGTTCGACCCTTTAATGGAGTCTCTTCTGCGGCCAGGAGGACGAAGAAAGACTCTAATATGCCCGATAATATCTCGCGCCGCTGACATTTTGGAATTCGATCAAACAAATTCGAACTACATTCTCAATGTTCCTCACATGAACAAAAATTGCGAGCATTTCCGAAATGCAGTTCTGTGAAAGATCCACATCATTCGGAAGTCAGTGACAACTTCAGTATATGAGCAGATAATCTGGCACTCATAATCGCCCTTCGACGAGCAAAACCCAGCTAAATATCGAAAACAGACTACGCCGACGATCAGTCACATCATCGTACTCAGCGTACCCCATTCTTTCTGAAAGCATAACCCATTCTCACCGTGATCACGCAAAAGTTCGAGCGCGATCCGTAAGTCACGTACGCGGACAGACGTCGCTGGGTGTGTTTGTTTGGACACCGATTCTTTCTATCCGGCTGGCGTTCGGTCTCCGCCTCGTGGGAAACGGGGCCTCGTGATTCCCGGATCGATCAAAAATATATTAGTCCCCGATATGACAGTGCGGAGTGTTTTCCTTTTTTCGGGGACGCGGCGAAGGGTTCGAGAGACGTGGGGTGGAAGAGGAGGGACGGAGACAACGCACGGTCGTTTTTTCGTATCGTAATTCAGTAGAGAGCGGCTATACAAAGGGTGCAGGCATACCTGCGCGAGCGAAAGGGGTGCCCGGCTACCTGTAGAAAAAAAGCCGGCCGCCCAAATTAATGATTTAGTGTCAGTTGCGATATCTGGGGTGACGGTTCTCCTGTTTTTTTTTTTTTTAACTATCCACCGTGTGGCACCCTATCGTTCGGATCGACCTCTCCTCGTTCGCGAAATTGGGGGATCTTGCGGATGGCGTTACACTTTTTTTTCTCAGCGCGGAGAGGGGTACGCTCCTTGGGAAAGTCTTGATCCCCTCGAAATTGTCGCCGCCGACGGACGGGAGAGAGAAAGGAAGCAGCGGTGTATCCGGAAAGAGTTGCAGGCAGTCAAGATTTACGACGTAACCACTACGGAAGGAAACGAAGAGACGCGCGATTCACTTTCGGTCTGTTAAATGATGAGAGAAACGACGCGATCGACCCTCGTGCAAAACCGTGAGAATCTTATCTCGCGCGTGTCGCGCAAAAACCGAGCGATTATGCGAGAGAATTTTTCGTCTAGACTACCTTTGGGGAGCGTGAAACGTCGAGACGCTTTTACGCTCTCTAATTCTCTTCGCGTTTCACAGTTTACTTGATACCTTCACGGTTATTTCACGTCAATCGCCGTCGATGGTGGCGGGCGGCGGGGTGACGCGCGACACGGTTTCCTCGTAAATAACTCGAAAATGGCGACTACGCGATGTATCTTTACGGGGTTATTCGGAATTTACAGCGACGAGGGTGGAGCCACCGTTTCCCGGATATGGGTATACGGCGCCGGGGTAAGGTCTTCCCGTTCACGTCCCGCGGGACACCTTCGGCCGATCCTGTTCAAAAATTGAAGGACGTCGAGACCGAAAACTGCATCCGATGGCTGACCAGGGGACTCCCGCGTCCCGCGGGACCATATGCCAACGTAGAATTCGAAATTTAAATTCAGATATACGCGGGACGTGCCTCTGTCCTCTCTCTCTCCCTTTTCCTATTTACTTCTCCTTCGTTTCTTTTCATCTCCACCTTTTTTGTTCCCCTCTCCTTTTCTTCTCCTTCTTACCTCTCTTCCGCTTCCACTTTTTGATCTCGGCGTAACCGTATCCCGCGAAATTGGTACATCGTTTTGATCTACGACGAGGTCGCCGCGCGTGGGACAGACGTTCACACAACTGAGGACACCTACCTGTACATACTCGCGTACATAGAAGGACGTGTATATATATGTATGTACGTCGTGTCGAGGGACGAGTTATGTATCCTACCCGGTCCTCTCGTGGAACGACATGAAACCCCTATCCACCCCCGTGTACACGCGATGGCATACCTCACGCTCTATCTAACCCTTTCTTCCATCATTGCTTCTTTTTACAGCGCCAATATTTCGACGATGACTTTTTGGCCATCCCCCGTCGTAGGACGCTTTGATATCGCAAAATTGCCCACTCGTACGCGGTCCGTCTTTATTTCAGATCCTATTACAGAGTTCCTTCGCGAAAAATCGCATTATTACTGGCAACGCTTGTCGCACAAAAGAATGTGAATTCTTTTTATACGGGGAAAGTAGTACGAGGACTAACTTTAAATAGATTGAAATTCAATGCACGTATAATCGATGAACTCGACTTAAATAGACATCGAATGAAGCAAATTTAATTGGATGAAAATTGAAAATCAGCTGAAATTATTAAATTACTTATTCATCGCCGGGGTCGGTTCGTCAGCTGACAATTGATAATGGATCAAGTCTTATCGTCGACAGTAAAAATTATTCAACCGGTCGAACAAATAATTTCCCATCGCCGATCGCGGGGCGCGATATTTTCAGAAACTCTTCGCTCCCGCTCCAGATATTATTCTTCGCGAGACGGCTCCGAGGTGTCCCCGACAGAAAACGCCCGTCCGCCCGTCAAAACATCGCGAGTATCCCGCGAGCGAGTATATATATATTTTCGAAAATGCTGTTACCGCGGAAGGGGGCGTCGGAGAAAGGAGTATCGGTGTGTCGGTTAGGCGCGAAAAGAAACTCGCTTGTATACCTACACGCGGTGGGAGGCTCCATTAGCGTGTTTGCCCTGCGAGAGCGGGGCTTCTCTAAGTGATGTTTTGTACCGCACTATTCGGAATCGTCCTTTATACCATGGACGACCCTCTCTCGCGGCGAGTGAAAGCGATGAGAAATTTTCAGGAGACGCCGGTGAAGGAGGACAGTGTCACGGCGACGGGCCTGCTTATTATACCCGGCCGGGTTGCGATTTGTTATTTTGCAAGAAAATAGACCGTTGTTTCGCATCGGCGATAATGAGAGCGAACCGTGTCGGAAAGGAAAGAAGATAAAAGGAAGAGCCTTTGCTCCCTTTGACATGGAGGAAGACGCGTGCGTCAAGATGAACCATGAAGGATCTAATGTTAACCTTTGAACTTGCGAACACTACTTTCTGTATTGACAGAATTAGATTTTCGACTATTATTTCTCAATGATCGTCGATAATATGCAATCATGATAGAGAAATTAAAATTCGTATGTAATGATATATCGCAGTGTTTTTTAAAACACTGCGTATAACTGCGATGCGCATCGAGCCAGGATAAGGCAGCGTGTCGGAAGAAGGTGTTGGCACGTGGTCAAGAGATGTCAAAACTCGTTTTCTTGCCGCTTTCAGGGCACGTCTAAGGGGTTTTTAGGGTCTGCGGAGGTCAGTGCAGTCTTCGTGGACTGCTTCCGGGTCAAAAACCGGCCGGCACGCGCCAACCCCTCGCAAAGAAACGGTAGACGTAATGATATACGTATAAAATCGCGCACAATTACGAGTTTCGAACAAAGCACTATACTAATACTATCTAAAAATGGCTGAGGGCGTTTCCCCGATGTAGAATAATCGCTCGTACAGGATTCTTCAGCGGAAACATTTGTTTTACCCTTTGCTCTATTTTCTCGGACAACATTCCGGCAGACGCGAGGTAAAATTCTGTTTGGATGCGAGAGCATGAGAAGATAAGACAAATATTCATAGTGATATTTACTCGGGCCGGGAACGAGGGATTAAAATATTCTCGAGAACCGGCGATGTCCGATAAATGTCGGGCCCGGACGTCTCAATTTTAACGGGGAACAAAGTTCGAGTCGAGAACCGCGGAACTTCGTGGTGCAAAGCCGATAATCCGTGTTCAACGGCGTCGCGACTCCCGGGGGTTACCCACACTTTTGTTATAGGGCTCTCATTTCGCGAAGAAGGCCGGACGTGAATCGAACGGCCCCGGCCGGAAATAACGATGCCAGATAATGCGGAACGCCTCGCCTATCTGCGGAATCAAATCACCTTAAGGTTACTCCGACACCGGAAACTCTTAGCCTAACAATTTCTATCTCTTTTCCATCTTTCGAAAGGCTCGTTCGTCGCCCACGCCGAACCCGAAGAGGTCAATCGACCGATCGGGTTCAGCTTCATTTTTACACTTCGTTTCTCTTCCTACAACANCATCTTTCGAAAGGCTCGTTCGTCGCCCACGCCGAACCCGAAGAGGTCAACCGACCGATCGGGTTCAGCTTCATTTTTACACTTCGTTTCTCTTCCTACAACGTCACCCCAAATCCGTCCTAATTCACCCAAAGGTAGAAATATCCTACCGATTTAAACGAAATAGAATTTCTGTTCGTATGTAAAAAGGAAATTTAATGTGCTTTGGACAAGCAAGATAACCGACGGTTCAACTGTTATCCGGAAGAAAGTACGTTACACGCACGATGCCCTACGCAGGGGGTATTTTCCTTGATCCCGCCATTTTACTTGATCCCCCTGGTCCGACCTCCCCGAGCACACACGGTATTGATAAAAAAAGAATGCCCTCGTCCCATTGGCCGGCTGGACCATAGGGTGACCTCACCCCTTGAGTGCTGACCAAGCACGAGCACCCACTAGAATCCTCGTTCAGACACTCGCACACGTACGCCGAACCTATCTCTGGATACGTACACGCCGCCGCGTACGTGCACACGCGCGACGACTAATGTGCACCCTAGCACCTACACGCGAACGGACCCGGAGAGTGCACCCTCGACATTTTTTCCTCGTCTCCTCTCTCTATCCTCGTTCTCTCGCGGCGTTCAGACCCCCGTTCCGTCTCGCGCCCGCCCGATTTCTTTCCGTCCTCGTCTGTCCTCTTACGCCACTCGGTGAATATTGATTAGTAAGGACGTCGCGTTCGCAACGGAGACGAACGGTCAATTAGTCGAGGCAAGCCGGATGCCGGGGAACGCGGTCGTTAATTAGACACTCGTCATTGATCCGTCACTTGAATCCGTTCGATCCGCAGCGCGGCGTCACGTCGGATTAAAAGCTCGCTGGTTGATTTCGACGCTGTTAGAAAAAAAAGAATAGAGAAGGGAGAGAGAGAGAGAGTGAGAGGGGGAAAAACGCGCGACTCTCTGTGGATGTCCAACGAGGCTCAAAGGAACGCGTCGCGCTTAATTAGACCGAGCAAATCTCGTCGTTAAATTGATTGTATTCAACCGGAGACTCTAGAACACAACCTGCACGACCATAAATTATTGCGCCGTTTATCTCCCGCGACGCGGCTCGCGTCGTATTCCACCTCCTCGCGCCTTTCGTTATTCCACCAAATTGCCGGGTATTACACGAATCCGGATTTTTAGAGAGCATGAAATCGCGATTCGCACTTACCGGGTGTTCGCGCAGATTTTTATGCCGCCGAGAGAACCTTCCACCCAAGGCCGGATACCTTGCCCAACGCCGAAGAAGTTGTTCGCCAAGTATTTGAGGAGAGAGTACCACCTTTCTGATGAAAAGTTGACCTTGCGTCCTCGAAATAGAAATTATTTTCCCCCAGTAACTCTGAAGGAAAGTTTGAACCCTCAATCTTCTCCGCTCTTATTGAAGAATTTACTTTCTCTTTTAGAGAGAAGATAGTCGACCACCAATGGAGACTTTGTTTTCGTGTATTAGAATAATTACAGTATTTATAGAATTTCTAGATTACAAATTACTAAATTTAAATACGTAACTTTTGCTTGATCTAATCAAATGTATTCTCACGGCACTGATACCAGTTGCACAGTTTTCGCAATTCGTACACCTGTTATCAGTGAATCAAACTATCCCAAATTGTGTCTATTTCGAGGACAGAAATTTATATCTACCGCGAAACACGATCGTATCTTCTGTGAGCGTGAAACGTGACTGAGCTCCGCCGAAAGATTTCGCTTCTCATAAGAGGTGTGATAGGGCCTCGAAAATCTTACCTGAGGCGACCTTTGCGACGCAGGGAGGGGGGATCAGGTAGAAAAAGGGTTTCGTAGCGGGACCCCCTATTATGCAATACGATTTTTTTTATATACCTCTCTCTCCTTTACTTGATTCATTCGAAGAGAATCGAACGCGGAGGCCCGGGCTACCTGGGATGCAAATGCCAGTTAACCAAGCGTACCTGAGTTAGGGTTACCCCGGCAACGTGTGCGTGTCGCTACCTGAGATGCAAATACGCGAAAAGGAACCGATGTTTCTGGCCTACGGGCGCGGAACGATGCGATCGCGCGTACGCGTGTGCGTGAACTTTTCGCAGGGGGAGAGAAAGAGCGGGACGCGTGGATGTAAATGTTACGCCAGCGAAACAGTTTCCACGTGCGCGAACCGAAACCGCTGGGAAATACGTACGACTACGAATAATGTTGAAAAGATGAGAGAGGATTCTACCCCAAAAATCCGGATTGCGACGGTATCCAAAAATATTTCGAGTTTGCAATTACTTACAGAAGTAGAATGCCCTCGTTTTTCGTATGTTTGGGAATCAGAGAATATAACGCGACGTTAACGCTCAATATAACACAACTAGAGTAGAGGCCGCCATGGAAGGTAAGCTGGACGGGGAAAATCAATTTAATTTATTTCTACCCTGCTGCGAGGGCTCGTAGACACGGTGGCACAATTCGGTAAAGGGTTGCTGGCCGTTTGGGAGGCGCCAGATGACGTTTTCCAATTTCCTGAATGAAAAGCGAAACCGATTCACGCTTTCGTCACCTGGCGCGTTTTTCAGACTCCCGTGCATATAACCTTAGGAAAAAATCTAACGGTTCCCCTTCAACCCTTACTCCTATTACTAATCTCGTTCCTAATTACTTTTTTAACCACTCGTTATAATTCTCACAAATCGATGTAAGAAAAAAGTGTAAAACACTGAGGAGAAAACATTCCTGGATGTATAAATAACCTAATTTGTAGCGATTGGAATGAGTTAGTTTAATGAGCACTCAACGAAGAAGACTTCTCGGAAAACTAGTATTAAATTTGGCTTGAAGTGGCATTAAATCAGGTTTGTTATTGACGCGAACGTGTACCTGCAGCGGCGAACCTGCTTCACAACAGCGATAAAAGTAGAAAGTGCTTGAATTCACCCCTCGTGCCGGATTACGCGCTTTTGAGAAAAAAAGTGTCGGGCGCCACAATGGGCCAGGGGTGGTTTTGGGTGAAAAAACGTGAAAACCGACACCCAAAACAGGGCGGGGACCGAGAAATTGACGACAAAGAACACAAACAGCGCCGCTAAACCAGCGATATCCGTTTCGTGACCGACCCCGGGCTCACACGTTTTCCTCTCAATCACGACGTCAGGTCGAAGCCGAATTTAATCCCGCGATCGCAGGTTGTTTTCGCGATGCGAATAGAATTTCCCTAACTGGCGATCGGGCTTCCAGCGCGAGAGATCGACGAGATTACCTCGTAAACGAAACAGTTTCATCCAGAACTCGTTGCGGTAATTGAGTCGATAACGTTCCTGTTCGTAAGCTGGTTACGAATGCAAAGACGCTGATGCTTCGGAGATCATAAAAAGAGAAGTAGATTCGGAAGTAGAGGCAGTCATTATTAGCGCAGGATATGACAATCACATAATATGATTAGCTTTTGGAATAGATATCCGAAATACCTTCGATGTGAATGATAAATCGGCTGTAGCATAAATTATCGAGATACCAGACGAAGTTACTTTTTCCAGAGAACCCGACTCCGATAAGTACGAACTCCTGCACGTAATTAATTCTATTTTTTATTAACCCCTTGGGTATGGATTTATTTGAGACAATATTTGCATGTGGAACGAATGTGTAATTTTTGGTTGCTTGGAGTAGTATGTAAAAGCAGTACATTTTACGTAAGAATTTATTTATTTCTAAAATATTGGTGACATATGTAGTATTAAGATGTCTTCAAGTAATTAGAATTGCAAAACAAAAATAAATTAATAACAACAAAATAAAACTAAATGAAATAAATTCAATCTAGGCTCCTAGGGGAAAAAAGTGAATGACGTGTCTCAGACGTCAAATGTACCCAAGGGGTTAACGAAGAAAAGGGACCTTGGATAAATGAGAGAAGTTTGATCGAGAGAACACGAGTACGGACTCACCGCGCGGATACTGACCACAGAAATGGCCGGGCACGATATTTCGCATAGCAACGCGCGCCATGTTTAGCACTCTCTGAATCCGACAATCATACGGCGGAATATTTGACCCGTGGACGGGGGGTAGGTAGAATAACACGCGAACCCACCCTTAAATACTCGAAACGCTTTGAATACCTTATCTCGGGCATCTCTAGAACCCTCGAGTTCGGTTGGACGCTTCTCAGAATTATCCGAAATCTCTGACGAGCCAGATAGACGTTCTCGCGACTTCCCATCCTTGTAACTGATCGAGATCTTCATTGTGATCGCGAACGAGTTCACCGGCCCTTTTTCGCTTTCCTTTTTTTTTTTTGGTTAACGCGCCCATCGAGAGGGATGGTCGGTTCCGAATTGCCTCGAGTGGATTCACTTCGCCGCGGCTAATCTATATCAGGGACACTCATGCCCGGCTCTCGACGATAGGGTAACACTTAACTTCCGCAGTCTGATTGTGTCGAGTGGCGCGATTAAAAGTTGCACCTGTTACTCGCGTCTAATTAATTATTTTCTGCGACTCCCTCTCCGAATTCGTCCGCGCGCGCTTTCAATTACCGGCAAGTGTAGTAGACAAAAAACAATTTTTCGATACGATAGTTGTCTGTTCGCGAGAGCGCCGGGGGATTGAAATCGATCGATCCTCTATCGGAGACGGGAATAGAGAGCGGGCCTGTCGTAAGGAGTCTTTCATTCCGCGGTTTCGGGTCTGTCGGCGGGACAGAGAAAGGAAGCGAGAAAAAAAGAGGGGTCCTCGGGATTAACCGAAATGAAAATGCAGCGAGAGAACGTAACCGCGCTAGCGCCTATTCGGGAACAAAATCGATAATGCAAGTTCGGCGCATCCCTAATCCTCTTCACCGATTTTTTAACCCCATCTGTCGACCCGGCGTCCCATGGGCGCGTTTTCCACGCGTGTGCAACAGACACAGCGAGCTACCTATGCGATCCGACCTAGTTCCGCGAGCAGAAGGACTGGAGGGGTCCTCGCGTGCGACGAAGAGAAAGCGAGCGGAACGGCCGAAAGTAGCGACGAGAAGAGAAAGGAAGAAAGAAAGAAAGAAAGCGTGCATATTCGACGGGGACGCCCCTCTGTCTGTTCACCTCTGCTTCTTTCCAAACTACCTGGAAATCGCGGATCCCCCTCTCCCAGGATAATCCATTAACATAATTTTACATGGATAGAGGAGCTGGCAGGCGGCGCCGGGGGAAACATTATATTATATCCACGGATACGTGCCAGATGCAAAAGAGAAGGAGAGAGTAAGATAATGGTAGTGGGACCCAGGTATACGGGGCCACCACCAGACACCGCCGGAAGGGGTTAATTCAAATATTTAAAATTTCTCCTCTGTACTGATTTCTCGCGTAACGGCAACCCGACCCTCCCCCCGCTCTACTATCCCCGACCTCCCCGACGGACTCACCCTTCCTTTTTCTCCGCGCTCTTTCCGCGCGTATACCTGGGACTAGTAACTCTAGCCTTCCGGATGAAATAGTCGTGTAACCCGGCGACCCTGCCTGCCTGCCTGCCTGCCTGCCTACCTCCGTGCGGAGGTACATACGCCGTGTCGGCGTGTCCGCGTACTGCACTCGACGATCCTCAAAGGGTTCCATTATCGTTACGGAACGAGCTCGAACCACTCGTTGGCTCACAGCCTCGGCTAACGAGGGTGCTGACAGCGAGTTCTGCGCTCTCGCCCTGTGTGATTCCCTCAATGTACATACGTACCAGCCAACCTCTCGGGGTCGACCTCGTGCCTACGACTTCTACCGGCGCGGCGGCGCGCCGGTATCGGTACGTAAGTGAAAAACGCGAGTCTCGCGCGAAACGCGTACAGAACCGTTCTCGCGTTTAAAGTAAACGCCGACGAGTCGGAGTATAATCGTTTCGGGAGCGCGACAAGGTCCCTAAAAAGGAGTCTAGACAAAGCCCTCCTTACTTTACGTCCTTTGGATAAATCTGATCGCGAGATCTTCGTTCGATTCGCTAAATTCAAATATCGAGCACTTATTTATGGACAGAAACCTTGAATCGCTTGCTGTATAGTATCGATTCCAGGAATACGCAGGAATTACCGTTCGTTTAAAAAAAGAAGAAGTAGATCTCGTTAATCCCCGATAATTAGCGGGACAACATCGAAGCCGGATCGCGAGGGATGAAGAAGGACGACTAGGCGCGCTAATTTCCCGAGGAAACTTTCCCTCGGTGGCGTTGCATCCGTTAAGCGGATTATTCCTTCTACGTAGCGACAGCGAGCGAGAAAGGGAGAGTGAGCGTGGCGAAACAAGGACTCGGAATCTAGCTCGGGAAAGTCGGGGCTCTCTCTGAGCCTTGATTTACGAGAATCGTGACGGGCCATTTGTCGAGGGAGCCCCTCGGACAGCGCGAGGAACGTCCTTCTTATCAGGCCGCGGCAGCGGCCATTTTCAAAATCGCGTCCTTTTCCCGGCGCGGCGTGCACATCATCCTTCGTCCCGGAAACCATTCGGGGACCGCGGAAGCCCGGAGAGAAAAACGAGGAGAAAGGAGTCGGTCGTTTACTTGGCAGTTTAATTCTCGGCTGTCTGCCACGGTGAGACCGCCGCGTTTCCTCTTTTTACTCCCCCGCACCCACGCCGTATATTCGATTCCTGGATTCTCATCGTTTCCATCGGAGCCCACGAGGTCTCCCGCGCCTATCCACCGCGCGTCACCGTTCCGGCGCGGTCCGCGCGGGTAGCGATAAAAATTTTCTTTCGTCGCAACCGAGTGAATTGCTAGCGGCCTCCGCGTAATTACCGCAACTTTTCCTCGCCACTCGACGGTGTTCCCGGGCGGACAAAAGTGACGCGGGAGCTCGCGCAAAGCCGCGTGCACGACGAGGGAAAAAAAAAGCGCTCCGAGAGAAAGTCCTTTGACGCGGCACTTGACGATTTTTCGTGAAGCAGATAGCGGGATGCAAAGCGGTCGCTCGGATCCGACGGGCAACGATCCTCGAGGAACCGGGTCCGGGATTCGACTACGCATCGGAATTAAGCCCGTTGGTCCTTCCGTTCCGAATCGACGAAGGCTTAGAGGGACGAAAAGAGTACGTAGAAAGGAGCAAAAAAAAATAAATAAAAGAAAGAGAGAGAGAGAGGGACGAAGACGGTGGTAGGGGTAGATAGAGAAAAAGATGCAAACGCGGGGATGCCGGAGGATCGATATCAGCACGGCGGGGCTACATTTTTCAGAACATTGGGTACCTCCGCGGTAAGCCGGTCGTATGTATTCTTATGGACCACCCTGTTTATGGCGCGCAATTTATTTCGAAATCGAAGGTAATGGCCGCCGGTTTACGCCCGGCGTTCTGGCCAAACCCTTCGCCCTATCCGGCTCCCCGTCCACCCTCGCCCGCGGGATCGTCCCGGCCGAGCGCATTAAAATTTCAAGCAAATAACAAAAACGGCTGGAATCAGTCGGAATATGTATCGGACTATTTTTAACGGGTAACAAAAGGCACCGGATGCGAGAGCTAACTCGAGCATCCGAGAAGCTAGAGCTGCACGTAAAAATTATTCATTGTTCTCGACGGCTATTTTTCCCCGCGGTGGAAACGTTCTAATGCGCCGACCTGATGAAGGAACAGTCGATCCAAGTTCCCCGATTTCTACCGAAATATCAGACCGTCATTAAATCCGTTTAGTCGTCGCGGCTTGTCCACGCGGGGAAAAGTCAACGAAATTCTCGCCGTGTGGTGGTAATATCGCGTGGAACACAGATTTCGAACGATTCACGGGACTTTGGAAAATATTTCCTGTTCGCANTGTCCACGCGGGGAAAAGTCAACGAAATTCTCGCCGTGTGGTGGTAATATTATCGCGTGGAACACGGATTTCGAACGATTCACGGGACTTTGGAAAATATTTCCTGTTCGCGGAGGGAAATTTTCGCGGTCGTATATAAGTTGCTGCGGGGACGCGGGCCGGGTAAAGAAGATGCCACGAATTTTTGTCTACGACTCCGCGGCCTGCCGCGAACATATTCGTCCAGGGTGAATCATAATACCTGAGCAGCGTCGAGAATGGATTCCACCGATATTAAATTCCCTCGCGGACGTTCGATCGATTATATTGTGAAATTACATATTTTAATGTTGCATTTAAAAATTTCTTTAACTATAAGACAGAAGATTGACATTGCCATACGTACAACGTCCTAAATAATTATATTTACCCGTGAAAGTATTCCCTCCCCAGATTGCGGAGTACAACGCTTGCGACAGAAACGAAAACGACGACCGTTTATCTAACACCGTCACGAGGAAACTCTCCTAATTTCCTGTTCCATTAAAAAACGAGGCTTCCACGTCAGTCCTCGATGAGATATCACCCCGCACGAAACAACGGGACGGACCGCGAGAGGATCGGAGCACCCTCCCGCGTTTTTTCCAGACGGATCTTTTTTTGATCGCGCACCGATGACTCGGCAGTCCCTTTCTCTCCTGGCGAAGACTCCTTACCGCGTTATCGTGAGTAGCGGCAAGGGAAAATGGACAAGGGGCTTCCTCGAGCCGCGTTATCCCGGGGATTTGAGGGACGAACGAAAATTCGGCCTCGTATCCCACCCGCGGGAGGGTGACTGTCGCCGGGAATGGTTCCAGTCAATTTTTATCATATATCTCCGAGAGTTTCGTCGGATTGGCTTCTGCCTGACCTATGCCCAATGGGCCGCGCGAATTCTTGCGCTATCGCGCATGGCTATCGTCTGCGACCCCGAAAATCCTCCTCGAGTATGCAGCAGATTTCTTCCGTGAAAAAAAAAACTCGCGCACGTCTCCCGGCGTGCGGGAAAAAACTCGCGATTTCCTCGCGGTGCACGCGGAATATTCGAATAAAAGGTATCGTTTCGTACATCGTAAAATGAGCGACGCTTGACCCACTTGTGCCCCGGTTGAACAGGATGCCAGCGTCGTAACGTTGAAAAGCGACGATGATCGGACGAGCCCCGCCGAAATAGTATTAAAAACTCGTCTCTTATACACAGCCGTCGAGGAGCGTTTGAAGAAATCTTTTCTCGTTTGGAGGTACTTGAGGGTTGATTTACGTACTGTGCAGTTCGAAATTATTTAACTAAGAACAGAAGACCCAAAATAATTTATCATTTTTGTCTGGTAGATGCGATAGAACGTGAATCCCTAACGGAGTAACGTTAGATCGGAAGCGGGGAAGGGGGAACGAAACCCGTTGCACGTATCTGGCACTTCCTCGACGGAAAAAGCTTACCCCTTTTCCACGCCACGAGCGGGAAAGGGTGCCAGTTTTGGGCCAGACTTCGCACGCACCGCATCAGGTAAGAGCCCTTTGTGTAATCTGATTTCGTTTACCCTCCCGCCACTTCAACCGCGGGATCGATACAGATTCGTCGGCACTCTCGATCGTTAACCTATTTTCTCGACTTACAACACCGTAATTCGTCTCTTTTCAAACGTGCGACTGGTGCGTGGAACGATGCTCCTCGGATTCTTGAGGGGACCCGCTATTCCGACAAGATCTCTCCGAATGTGTTTGCCCTCATTCCCTTTCGACGTAACACAAACTTGTTTTCTTATACATATATTTCAAGTTTTGTGACGATGAGTTATACCTAATCATAGAAATGTACATAGCCAACGCAATTAGAAAAATTGAAAAGTTTCAAGGAAAAAGTAGACGGACGTATGATAACAAAGTAATAAGGGAAAAGCTTGTGTCGAGGAATTGATCGAATTTTCCGGCGTTATATCTACGTGTGGCTTATCCGCGTCTTGCTGGTGGCTCGAACTTGGAGATATTTGAGAGAGTGGTCGTCGTCGTCGTTGAGAACAGGAGGAAGGAGGTGGAAGGGCGAGCTCCGGATGGTTTCCGAACAACCGAAGTCTGCGGAATAGTATCGATCTGGCTTGATATATTAGAACCAAGGTCCACCCTGCCGCAGCCCTGGCAGGACCTCGAAATATGTTTTTTATGCTCGCCCTCCTGCGGTGGATGTAGCCACGCACCCAATAAGAAACACCACCCCCAGCCCATTGTCGAGTTCTCTTCCCGAATAAAACTGCCGAACTTTTGTCAAACATTTATCGCGTAAAAAAAACTCCTTACATTTCTCATATAGAATTCATATTGCTTTTTCGACAATTTCCTTATTAAGATGTCGCGTTCTGTAGACGCTTGATTAATATTAGAGGAGAGAGCGTTTCGTCAGGAAACGGGCAGATTTCATTCGCGTAGTTTATAAAGCAGTGCACGACAATTTCCTTGAAAGGGATACGTACGAAAAAATTCGTACGGGAGCGTCTCGATAACTGCGTAGCTCGTTTCACAAAGGGCCTTTCCTACGTCTGAAGGAGCTCGAGAGCGGAAAGAGAGGAGAGTCCGATTGCTGTATAACGTCCTAATTTTCCAAGCGGATGAAAACATATGAAAATCTGCGAGGCAAACGAGTAGACGTTAGGGGGCGCCAAGTCAGAGCCAATAAAATTCTCTTCTCTCTCCCCTTGGCTCGCTCGTTTTCCTTTCGTGTCTCTCCCTTTCTGTTTCTTTGTCCGCTCCTCGGTACAAACTCGCGCTTGATACTCACTCCAGCTTTGTACGCCCGAAAGAGAGAAGACGGAGAAAGGGCGACCGGGGAGAAAAAAAAGGCAAGCACTAACTCGAGGAAGTTCTCGATCTTCGAAATGAAGTCGAACTGGCCGAGCGAAAGAAACGAGAGATAAACCCTAGCCGTGATCGTTTGCATTTCAATTGGCGGACAACTGCCCGGAAGAGAGACGTTAATCGGTTACAAGAACCGCCGGGAAAATAATGAAATTATCGTAAATCAATATGCGCCACCGAGGATCCACTTTGCCTGGACCGTGGCACGGGTTAGAAGCGCGCGGTACAGTTACCCGCAAGACTTTCCTACCACGGATCTCCGTACGAAATTGCAACCTGCTTCATAATTGTCACGGTAAATTTGTCTCTCGTCGACTGTTCGATCGGCTAAAACGAAATTTTCTCAGAAAGAAATACGATAGCAATCAGTTCGATGAAAAGAGAATTAACGGTTGAACTACAGAATTTTTATTATACCGAATTGAATAAACATTTAATACATGTTTCGTTAAAATCCAGTGTTGATGCCGATGTCGAAGGGACGACGGCCCGCGGCCATGTAAGAAAACACGTAAAATGACCCCATATTGTTCGGAAGCTGCTGCCTGGCCCCTTGGACAAACAGAAATATATGTCGAGGAAAGATGTCTTTCCACCCCAAGACTCGAGGCGTTCCTTTTTTAAACGACGAAACAGTTGCGGCCACGAATCGATGGTAACTACGCCGACCGGACGGACCCTGGTATAGTCCCGCGAAAATTTAGTCGGCGACCTCGACCTTCGACCCATCATGCGAGGATCAATCCTAATTTCGTACTTACGCCTAACCGCGCTCCTTTCCGCGAACTTCGTCGTTCTCGTCCATTACCGGAGCCCCGCGCTCAGGAAACCGGCTCGGCGAGGGTAAGAATGATCGCGCGGAAACACGCGAGGGCGAGACACGAACTTTCTCCGACGTGTGTACCGTGTTAGGATGCGCGGGGTGCTCCGGTCTTTTGCATACATTTTGAAACGTAGAGCCGCCCGCCGCCGCCGCGCCGCACCGAATATGCTGGCCGGGCAAGAAAAAAAAAAAAGGATGGTGGAGACCGCGGGGAAACACAAAACTGGCCGTCTCTCTTTCACGCGAGCGAGAAACGCGAGCCGGGAGAGGGTTGGCAGTGAAAGAGGAGGACGGGCGGAGGGTCGAGGGGATAAAAACGGACGGGTAAACGAGAAACGCGAAAAATCAAGGATCGCGTCGCGTTTCCAAACGCACCGGTACGGTCCATTAAAATTCTGGATATTTTTCCTTTTCTCCTCTATTTTTTTGTGCTCGCCTCCATTGTTTTTTATCATAACGATACGTGGACAGTAATTATTCTCGTTTAACGGTGCACGTTGCTTCCGCGAGATTGTACTATGAGTTATTAAAAAAAAACTGTGCAGATCGTTGGAAAAAATTAATATCAGAGTAACTCTGATAACTCGTGCAATTTTTTTTCGTTTTTCATTACGAACGTTCTGACAATAAAAATATCTGGGAAATGTAGAATACGGATAACCTCGAATCCTACGAACTTTTACGAGGCTCTATTAATATTGTACTTTCGTATGTGTAATTGTAAGAATATTTGGAATCTTCCCCGCGAGGAGCTAGTTAAACGTTTCGCCTAAGCCGCTACGGATAGCGCTCGAAATCAATACTTCGCAAACATCACAATACCGCTTTCAACTCTTTGTGAACCACATGTTGAACAAGAAAGACGAACAATCTCGACTGTTCCTATTTATCAGCGTGTATATTGAAAGTCCAATATTTAAGGAAAAGGATAGAGAGAAAAGCGTCGTTCAATGGCCTTTATCTCCGCGGTCTATCTCCGTAGCAAAGTACGGCGACAAAGCTTTCTATACCCTTACCGCAGAAAAAGACGTAATACTAAGTCATCAGCCATGAAGNGGCTCTATTAATATTGTACTTTCGTATGTGTAATTGTAAGAATATTTGGAATCTTCCCCGCGAGGAGCTAGTTAAACGTTTCGCCTAAGCCGCTACGGATAGCGCTCGAAATCAATACTTCGCAAACATCACAATACCGCTTTCAACTCTTTGTGAACCACATGTTGAACAAGAAAGACGAACAATCTCGACTGTTCCTATTTATCAGCGTGTATATTGAAAGTCCAATATTTAAGGAAAAGGATAGAGAAAAAAGCGTCGTTCAATGGCCTTTATCTCCGCGGTCTATCTCCGTAGCAAAGTACAGCGACAAAGCTTTCTCTATCCTTACCGCAGAAAAAGACGTAATACTAAGTCATCAGCCATGAAAGTATTAATACCTTCGGAGACGACCTAATCCGCGGATAGGTAATAATCTCGCTGTGAAGAAAGACGCCGAATTACCGAACGTAACTAATCAACGACCACCCCTTCAGTTTGTCACGGTTTAATGAAACGACCCTCGGTTCGACGGCACCGATAATCAAAGAGCATTTTGTGAACAATCGGCGAACGGACGTTTCGATTTATCGATTAATACGAAGCGGTTGTTGGCACGATTTTTTGAAACTCGATCCGAGAACAGGTAAGAGAAGAACGCGACGTAGTTTCCAGCGGATCGTAGCGTAGAGGGTTATTCCGACGCTATCGGAAAAATGTTATTTACGCAGGGCAGGAGCGAGCTACAGAAGCTCTGTCCTTATTTACATGTGGTAAGTCTCCTACGGGACCAAATCCCGGACCGCGCTCGGAACCCTGATAATTCTTCCTTTGATCCCAGTCCCGTGGGCTCGAGCCCCGGCCCAGCCAGTCCTGTCTGCGCCGGAGAACGAGTGAAGACCGACGAAAACCAAATGGAGGGAGAAAAAATCCTGCCAAAGAAATACCTGGCGCGCGCGGAGGAGCATTGCGGCCATGCTCGGCCGCGATGAATTTCCAACGATCGGATCGGAAAAATACCTATCAATCCCGTCTGTACGGACTTGAAAATTTCATTTTCAATCCGGGCTCGCTTAGGGATATTTCCAAGTACGAAAAATACGGTTGAACGAGTTTTTCTCGTCGCGGGACGAGACGCGGCCGTCGCTGGGTGCGCGAAGAATTTCCAATACGCCGATAAACAGCAGTCCGACCGGAAGTTCAAAGAGGAAGACGCAGGCCAGCGCGGTAACCGCACGGTCGGAAATCGATCCAAATTAACTCGCGACGTCATTTCCAGCGTGAACCGAGGAGGACGGGCCGGCTCGAAATTTCCGCTTCCTCCCCACCGGAGGCTTTAAGGTGTCTTTAAGTCAGCGGGCTTGATCTGAATTTTGGCAGGGTTTCAAGACCGCCCGTTCGCCTTTGCTAACGTCGGAATCTAACGAAAAGGAGAGACGCCGATATCATCTCGAGCCAACTAGCCTGGACGACCAGTGCGCGCCGCTGCTGGACGGATATAGGGTGTCTCCGCTATTATGCTGATAACATTCGTAAACACTCCGACATGCAGGACGACCGCATTCGACGGCCACCCCGCTCGCAACTCCGTTTCCACCTTTTCCCGTCTAGCGGGTGACGCGACAGGAAATTCTAAAGGTTTCCGGCTGAAGAAGATCGCGTCACGGAGATGTTATCCTTTTCCAGAGAAATCTTCCTCCTCAAAATTCCTTTTAATTCAATGGAAATATTGCGACCAATAATAAAAATTAGTGACCATCCAAACGAGTTTTTCTAAATTATCTCAAATGTCTATCCTACAATATGATTTAAATAATTGCAAAATTAGTCCTAAACAAAACATAATAAACTTTTATTTAACGTCAGGTAATAAATAGAAGTGAAACTGCTCAGGTATGAGCTGAGAATTTCGACCCTTAGTAAAGGAACGTAAAACGGGTGGCTATAAGGAGCCGTTTCTCTAAAATCAATTACGGCACGCGTGCACGTGGCACTGTGTTTCGAGTTATTCCAGGTACCACCCCCGGCCGAATAATCAGGGCAGAATTCAACGCTGTAAATTCGTTGTAATCCCTCATCAGAGATTCCACTCGCCAGATGAGACCACCCACTGAAATTCCGCGGATGCAGAAATATCTCGCGTTCAGAATACCGATACGCTGCCGCGCAAATATTGCACGTCCACTCTTTAATGAATATATTATTGCACGCATTTCATTTATCATCATTCAAACGGTTTGCCTTGAAAATACGCGTATAAATATTTTCGTGTTTTATATTCCATTGGCTTTTCATGGAATCGATTCGTTTATTTATTCCGCGGTCTATTACTCGTTCAGTCCAATTATGAATTCTTGTAATTCAGCTCGAATCGGTGGACTGTCCTCGGACAAAATGTAAGCGAATCTGGAATATTTGCATTGTAAATGATCGATGAGGAAGCGATATCGAACGTGACACCCGGTACGTAATCTCTCCTCTCCGGTTAGTTAGCGGGTCTCGAGGATTCGGGCCGTGAGTATCCTTGCCGGATAGAGTATCCCTCGGGAGGTTTTCGTCCAATCGGCTGGCTGGTCAGCCGGTCCGAGTGGTGGGGTCTGGAGGCCGACCATTGGTCAGTCGAGGGGTGGCTAGGTATTGAGCGACTAGCTCCGGGGGTTGAAAAAACCGCCCCGAACTGACCTCAAACGTCCTACCCTCGTCTCGTCTGGAAAGCCTGCCTAATGTTGTCCCCTCCGCCTCTAACCCCGACTTCTCCACCCGGGTTTCACAGCCGCACCGTTCTCCCCTTTCGCACCCCTTTTCGCTTCATCGGTTACCGGTTCGGCCCGCGCGTCATGGTGGACGTTGTTACGTTATTTTAAGCGCCCGCTTGCAAACGAACCATCCTTCTATATATTATTATACGCGAGTTATTTTTTAGAACCTAACTACGTTTCAACGTTTGGGTAAAAGAATTAAGAAATATTATTGATTCAGAGTATAATGTTGCAATTTCTCTTTGAAGAAATATGAAAGAACTATTAAAGAATAAAAAATTATACAAATTTTAAATAATTGTCTCATCGCGAGGGGAAGAACGAAAGAGGACGAGAGAGCCAGAGAGAGAGAGAGAGGGGGGGAGAAAAAGGAGCACGAAGTAGTCATTTTCACGTAACTCGAGGAAAAGTTTCGTTTAAAACCGGCAGACTACAAGGGTCCGTCCGCGAGCAGGACTTTGTCGAACAACGACGTAACGAGGCACGTTCCGGGTGATGGAATTTTTTAAGAGCGCCTGCACACACGCACACACGCGCGTACATGAAAATTCGCTCGGCCGGCGGAAAATACGATGCGGTCTAACTCGAGCTGCCAGCGTTAAAGTATATTCAGCCGGTCTAAGTCCAAAGGCTATTTGCATAGGCGATATTATATCTTCGCCTGAAACTCCTTCGGCCACCCGCCGCTCGCCACCTCCTCCCCTCGCCGCCTCTCCGTCGCCCCCGAAGCTTTTCTGCCGTTCCTCTCGCTCGTTTCAACCCTCTGTCTATACGTCGCGTACATCTCGACGGCTCTTTCTCTTACGTCCTCGACCCGCGCCCCGCTCTTCTCGCAGAACGTCTTGGGATCCTCGGAATTGGATTAGTAGTGGTTCACCCGAGTAAGACTTTGACTATACTCAATTTGAACTAAGATCGCGCCGCTCCGGAATGGGCAAATTGCTAAATCAGTTTTACGTGATCACCTATTCAGAAAGTTGTTCGCGATCGAACGCGGATATTCCGTCAGGAAGACGACCACCGGCCACCGAGCCGACGGATTTAACGAGATAGGATACGCGAGGGGAGACAGATTTCCGTCGATTGATTGGGATTTTCGGCCACTCGGAATTACGAGGCCCGCCCAGAACGGAAGGATCATCGAACACTTTCATCCGTCCGTCGGGGACGAAGTCTCGTCGTATAAGTGAGCGCGACAAGACGAAATGCCGATCGTTCAACGGTTTGGAGCATCTGTCTTTACCGAATCGATTCCCGGCGTAGATTTCGTCGTAGAAACAAGAAACGACTATAACTAAGCGGCAACTTTCGTTAGGACGAAAAACTGTGGGCCTGTTTGTTTGTATAATTAAGAGTTTGACGTACGAATCATTTTTCGGCATGGTCTGGTGAACGGGGCCGTCCGTTTCGCCTCCTTCTCTTTAAGACGTCTCGAACAAAGATTTTGCAAACATTAGCGATTCGATTAAGTCGGCGGGTCTCGGGCGCTCGCCTTTAAAGTCTCGTCGCGCGAAAGTTTCCTAGTGAAATCGTTACTTAAGTTCCTCGCATTATACACTTTCACCGCCTTCGAAAAAGTTCACGAACTTTTGCACCTCCCGCGGCCGGAAACGTGAACCTCCCAGCATCGTGTAACAAAATAATTAAAGTTTGAAAGCACGGAATGAAAGCAAACGCTTCTCGCTCGTTCTCGAGAGTTCTGTACTCAATTAATTTGCGTTTCCCCGATCCGGCGACGTATTCGAAATAACGAAATCATATGAAAACGAAATTCGTCAGCGGTGCGCTGAAACGTTCAACAGATTCGGGGATTAAATTTAGCAAAGGGGTAATCGCGCGGGGGAGATAAAAAGAGAGCTGAGGAGGATCGTTCGACAGGGTGAAAGACGAGCGTTTTCGTTGAAAAATCCAGCGTAAAATGGCCGGTCGTAGGTCGAGGAAAGCGTAAAGAATTCCAGGGTCCCGGTCTAACGCAGTTAATTTGGCGAATGGGGCTGTCCCTCCACCCCGAACATGGCCACTGCCGTCGCATGTACGGGACTCCGTCTGCATGCACACACGTACGTACACGCGGGTATACCGGGTGATCCGGAGTCTAATAAAAAGCATCCCTGTGAGCCGTAGGATGGTTGGGTCAGAAGTCCATTCGGAAAATGGAGGGACCCGGTCGTCCAACTAAATCTACCCGATAACGCGCACGTATTGTCCAGCCGGAGCTACGGTTGAACGTCGATTGCGCCATTGCCGATGCGAATTAAGAAACGAAACGGGGTTAAAAAAATTCATTATGCGATACTTTATTTTGATACGTCGATCGTGATGTCGTACGTGTGTTAGATGATTTTAAAGAATTTTTCGTCGGACGAGAAACGGGACGAAACCTATCCGGTCTGTTAGCAAGA
The DNA here is from genome assembly GCA_019453355.1 of Ceratina japonica. Classification (NCBI taxonomy): domain Eukaryota; kingdom Metazoa; phylum Arthropoda; class Insecta; order Hymenoptera; family Apidae; genus Ceratina; species Ceratina japonica. Next base: position 16,311 of record SMSR01009218.1, on the reverse strand, counting down.
CGTATGGGATACGGCTAGTCCTGGCCAGGGTTCGACTCGACTTCCGACTTTCCCTGCAGAAAACATTGAGTCTGTGGGGTGGCGGCCTCATCCTCCCTACCCGCCGGGATCGCAAAAGACGCTATAAATTCTGGCCATCCTATCCTTCCCCCTGGCTAACCCCCCCTTGTCGACTTCCGAGGATAGTGGCCAAAAGTAAGAAGAGTAGCTATATCGATACTCTCTCCCTTGGAACTCGCAGTTCTTCGGTACACAAAGTGCCGTCGTGACGCTTTCATCCTTGTTGCGCTCCAGCGTTAAACCGGTCTGATTCATAGCACGGAAAATGATCAACGACCGGATAAACGTGATCTTATTTAAATATGCGATTTTGAAAATATGGAATGTTTCGACTGCGGTTCGTAAATAACTGGAAAAAATTCCGAGCTTGCAAGGAATTAAAAGACGTTCGAGTGTTGAGGACGGAGAAAAAGTGAGGATTGGTGGTGGAATGAAAAACCATGAACAAACCCATCTTCGCGGCGCTTCCGGACAGGAAATCTGCGCCCGGCACGAAGCGTCGCCCAATCGAATCTCACAGAGAATTTAACACCCCTCGTCGAATGGGCGGAAAAAAGCCGAAATTTCCAATTTTATCGAATCTCCGGCCGTCTATCCCTTAAACAAATATCACCGCGGCCTGTGACTGATCGATGGGAAATTGGAGTGAAATTTATTACGATTCAGATTCTATTATGTCTGCGCTCTATCCCGCAGATTCAATTTACAAAAGAGCAATCGATGTTCGCAACGGGATTATGTAATTCGCCGTGGCGCCGTTTCGTTAATTTCGATCTAAAAACATTTATATAACGCTGTCAGTTTTTAAGAGATTGCATAAGACTTCTCGTTCATAGTTGTGAGAAAACTGTTTCTGTGTTCCGTAATCAATTATAACTTGCTTAAAATCGATCTAACAGAACCGAAGGGAAAACGTTACGAGAAAGTACTTCGCATCCGATACGAAATGTCCTTATCAATATTACTGTAGTTTGTTTTATTTCTCGGCGAAAAAAATGCGACTTCGTTATGGCCCACCGTCACTGCCAAGAGCCAGGGGATCTCCCGTTGCGAAAGGAGAGAAGCCGGGGAGTGCAACGGCATCCATCGGTGCAGGCACAGCATCTGCGTGAACGACCTTATCGGAAAGACATAAACGGCTGAAATCCGGGCCGTAAATTAGGATCGACAGAATGCCGGACTCTTCTTTCGTGTCCTTCTTACACCCCTCCTTCCCTTCTCCTTCGCTCTAATATTTTTACCGACTTGCATCGGAGTTTCACGACGCGCCGCGGCGGCGGTGAAAGACCCGGGCCGCGAGTCTCTCCCGCTACCGTCTCGTTGGAAATCAGATACACCGTATTGTCTCGAGGGGGAAACGCCACGGCTGTCAGGCACGATAAGAACTTTACGATTGCCGCGGAGAAAAATGAGCCCCGCTCGACGATTAACCCCCAGAAATTTATTTGCATTTCTGTGTCTTAAAGCGGGACGAAGCGCGGTTAAAGAGGAACCATCGAATGCGTTAATGAAGAAGTTAATTCGCACCTCCTGCGATCTTCCTTTGATAATAGAATAAATTGTTTACGATAACATTTCGTAAGTTAGAGAAGGATTGATTATTATTCCACGAGACACACAATTAGAGCCGCGGACTTCCAGAGCGAAAATCTGCCCCTCGAGACCCTCCGGTTTGCATAGAGAAACGCGCACCCCGTATCCGCGTCGCGTGACCATTACAGGAGTCAAGAATTTTTATGACCGTCCGGGATAAGGGGGAAAGATGACGGTATCCTTCTGTCGATCCCGGCGGTAGTGCTAGTGCCAGGAAAAGAAGAAGAGGAGCCAGCTTGATGGCGGGATGTTCGGCGGACGGCGCAGGGGGATGGTGGCAGCGAAGAGTCTATGCCGTAACAAGGGTGGCACGATTTCAAGAATGCAGAGCACGTTCTCAACCAATGCCGGCAGCCAGGCAGTAAAACAAATACGCCCTCTCCTATATACGGGGTGTCCTGGTAATACCGCGTACTTCTATGTACGGGAGTGTACCTCACCAAATCCCGTTACCGTGGATGGAGGCCTCGTTACCGATACGAATGGAGGTAATACGGCGTATACGCAGCGAAACCTTTTCATGGCTCTCCTCGGGGAGGACGTCTTCGCAGACGGAAGACAAATTAACTCGAGGAGAGAAAGCGTACCGTGTGCTCTTCGTTTCCACGCACAAGTGTACCTCGTTTGTTGTACTCGCCTCCGCTTTATTACCGATACATTTTTTTGTCCCTTTCGATAAATTTAATGATCGAGAAGAAATGCTGTATCGTTGTCGCGACGATCGCGTGCCATTTATAAAATTGACATCGTGTCAGCGAAGATCTCGCATCGGCGCGGACACCTCGGGTCTGGAATCCGAAATAAAGCAGTCAATTATGGTAGGCTCCCTTTTCAAGTATTCCCCACGAGGAGCAGACGAAATCCCCGTGTAGAAACTGAACGCGAAACGGCCGATAAAAGCGCACAATGACTGGTACGAGGACGGAAACGCAAATGTCCTTCTTTCAGAGAACGTCCTCTCTTTGGAGGGCAGCGAATGATGGACAGGTGAAAGAAGTGGCCAATGTGGGCTGGTCTCGGCGTCTCATGTGACACACACGTCACCGGGCTTTGTTTTTTTCTTTCACTTTTGATCGAGTGCTCCGGCCCTCCTTTGTCCTCTCGCCGTACCGAACCCCTTTTTTTCAGCTCCGTACCGGAGAGAATTTTCTTTGGGACAGAACCGCGGAAATCGAGCCAGACAGCTCAGAGAAGTCCTGCGACGATAATGGGAAGTACCGAAAAGTGTCCATTTCTACGCGTTGCGCAATCGAATATTCATGTGGTAGACGCTACAATTATTCTTGGCGATTTTCTTATCAATCTAATGATTCCGCATGGTTTGCTACGAAATCTAAAAGTAACCTGTTCGTATTTGCGAATTTTTAACCTGCCGTTCGTTTCTCTGATCTCTGATCTGGAAGACTTGCTCCCGTTTTCGAGAGGGTCCACGATGGACCAGTTTTCCACCTGATCTGGATCACGATCCATTTCCGTACGTCGACAGCGACTCATCCCTTCGAATGGAACCTGTTTGCTCGCGTGGCGAGGTCCTGCCCTCGCCGACGCTCTCGCGAGTCCCGTACCGTTTCGAAAACTGGTCCATCCGGATAGGGATGCTGCCGAGAACTGGTCGTAACAATGACCACTGTCCATTATTCGCGAAGGCGAACCGCAAAATGAGCCCAGTTGGCCTTTGACTCTCATTCTAAAATCGTCTCGGTCAATTTCCGCTGACAGGGAACTGGTCCACCAGAAAGGGGATGCGACAGCATCCCATTGTGTCACAGCGGTCAGCGTCTAGTTAAGAGTCATAAACTCGATACTATAAAACGCAGAGCCGGTTAGCCTTTGACTCTCTTGTTTGGACTGGATGTCTAAAACGCACCCCTTTTTTGAAGGGCTGCATCCAGTGTCCCGTACGCGGATAAATGATTGAACCAAAGAAATTATGAATATATTCGTATACTTATTTCATTATTATATTGTATTTAGTAGAATTTTGCAACCAAATATTTTGCAAATCATCCCGCCACTAGAATCTCACCCTTTTAACTGCCCCCCAATGGCCTTCACAGTAAATAGTAGGGACCGTCTGGGTTCGAGAAACTCTACCTTTACAACATCAGATATAGGATTCGCACCACCGGTAAAACGAACGTGTCTAACATATCTATCACAGATATGTACGAAATCCTTGTATACAACAAACGTTGTGAACAAGAAAATATAAAATTCAACAATATATTAAAAACTCATTAATCTCAAAATCAATTATTACAAATAAATCTTAATTTATAGTTTCGAAAAATTTCGATAAGTATTTGTTGTTCTATATGTTTCCAAGCAACAGTATACCACATTTCAAGAGTATACACGATGTTGCGTCAGACTAGTGTTATGGAGTGTTAGCGTGAACGTGGACGCAGTTACGATACGTTTCGTNCCAAGCAACAGTATACCACATTTCAAGAGTATACACGATGTTGCGTCAGAGTAGTGTTATGGAGTGTTAGCGTGAACGTGGACGCAGTTACGATACGTTTCGCGTTTTCCTCAATCTTAAGATGTACGCGACGAATACGGAACGAATGTGCGACGATTTGCCTCACCGCCGTCAACCTACATCGGGAAAAATTTATGAGCTAATGGTTCTTTTAAAGGTTCATTGACACACTCATTAGAAATTAGAAACTGTTTTACGATATTGTAACGTGTGTTCCTTATTATACAGAACGCGGACAGAAACCTGACTGCCTGCGAGGAAATACTAGCGAACTACACAAGGAAACGATTAAGGGTACGTGGCAAATTATTTCACTTTCCCTTTACAATATGAAATATTTATTTCTTCCACTGATGGTCATTTAACAGTGATAGTCTTATAAGTATATGGTGTATAACTTCGAAAACAAAATTGGACGGTAAGATTGGGTAAATGACAGGTGAATCGCAGCTGAATTATTTCTCTGATATCTCAGTCTTGGAGTTGTGATACTCAATGTGCAAAAATATTAGAGTTGTGAGATATATTTATAAAATGGTAGAAGTACTCTGCGCTATCATAACTTCCCCACTTTACCAACCCTTGTACCAACCACCGTATCCATGACCAAAACCACGATATCCGCCGTAATATCCACCGTACCCGTGACCATAAAATGGCCAGCTAGGGTACCATCCTGGGTACCATCCGTACCTAAAATAGTATTTTCATAATATTTTTCTCTAATCATCTAATCATCGAGATTGCTCCAGATATCTTTGCAAACGTTCCCACACGAGCGACTCTCAGTCCCTGGCACAGCTTTAAATTCCAAATAATTTGCATCGCGTATTCCTTCATTAAGAAGAAACAATGAAGAAGTTTCACAAGCTACTAATAAGAGCCGAATTAGAACATAAATGCCGTCGAATGCGGCAGGAAGTTTGTTAATACCTCACAAGATGTTCGACTTCCCATTATGAAATTTGCAAGAACCTCTGAAGCAGAAGGCCACTTTTCCCAGAAAACCTTTCTAAAGCCAAGTATCTTGCAACAATCTACCTACCAAGGCCAACTATAACCCACGTAACCCCATGGGTTCCAACCATAACTTCTCTTTGTCACTTTCTTGTCTCCAGCTGCGTCTTGGGGATTCGGCTGAGACGGACTGTCGGCGACTATTTGTTCAGTCGCGTCATTGCTGTTCGTCACCTTTTCAGGGACGCTGGTTGGAAGCACGGTGGCTCCGATGACCGAGGAAAGAGTGGCCAGCAGTAGTAAAAACTAAAACGAAGATCTAACGTCACCAGAGCACCGGCCCCTCAAACAGATTAATGATTATAATCAAAAGACACTATTTCACTGGAGCGTTGATCGAAGATCTCCATCGAAGCAGAGCAGTGCTTACCAAAAGATTCATGTTAAACCTGATTCACAATCGAACTGTGTGGTCTAGATAGTGGACAACTACTTTTATACTGAACACCCTGGAAATCGCTAGTCGTCATGTTATGTACGCCCGATTCTCGGTTCTCTGTTTTCTAACGTCTTGACACAGTTCCTGTCCTATCAACTCTTTGATACAGTTGCCATCTACGGCATCGCCGAACCCCGTAACAACTTGCATCTGTAATGATTTTATCTGGTTTTAGCAAGCGAAAACACGGAATCTTTCGTGGAAACGCGATCATGCAATCGGAATCTGGTTTCACTGTTTTGGCTACTGATAATAATACTTCCTCCACGACTAATGATACTCCTACGGAAAATGATGAATTTCGTCAGTGACTTCTTCGCAATACTACTTCCGTCATTTCAATTGCTGGAATTATCATCCCTTAAAGAATCATACAACTCTTTCCTCTCAAATTCGAAGACCCTGAAGTTTCCTAGAACCAACAATCAAACACGAGACAGTCATCAACCGAAAGATGAGCATCGCGTGCGTACTAACAATTTCACGGCAATTTCGTTGCTTGTAAAATAACATCCTCAATTCTACCAACCTCACATTTACTGTAAATCGTTTGCAAAATAATCGAGACAGCGGAGAAAACTAAGTTGCGAACGTTTTTCAAAATTCACCTCCTGATTCACCTTAATGCGATAAGCAGTAAAACTGGGGCGCGTAATTAAGTAATTAACATGGTGATCGATCGAAGTACAACCGGTCGGTCCCCGTTTTAAGGAGTCGGATCGGTCAACAGGAACTCGTGTTACATAAAAAACAGCTCTTCTACCGATTTAAACGTCGCGTTGAAAACGCGCGTCGTTAATTTTTTTTCCCTCCTCCTCTGGGCGCGATTGTCCCCTTAATAAGGTTTTGTCACACCAGTCCAGGAAATCGATCGCGACACCGTTTGTCCAGACTTTCTCTAGGTGGAGAACAGGTGACATAATCGACATACTTATGAAAGTACGGCGGGCGAGTGCTTGAACCCGGCTCGTCGTTCGATGACACAACCGTTTGTAATAAATAATCGTTAACCCAGATGATCAAGTTCGATGAAGAGTCAAAAACTCGGGTCGTACTTGAGCATTATTCGAGGTCGTTGATCGCAAGCGAGATTCAGTTCGAGCTACGTTTCTCTATCACTAACAAACTTGACTCGATTTCTTTTTATGAAACAGATATTTTATATGTGAGACACAACGGCTTTTTCGCTTGCTCTCTCGTAACGGTCGATTAATCCAGTCTATATGAGCGCTCTTAATTAGATCTCCTACGTTGTGCAACAATCGTGGAACTAAATCTATCACAGCGAAATCCTTAAAATAATAAGCAGCTTCACAGTGTCAATCCTAATTTTCTCGACTCAAAATCATCGACGACAATAAATCGGCTAGTTTCGTCCTATATATATCGTAACAAATAATTTCGAACGAAATTCGATTAATCTACAACATGGTAGGGCTCAAGAAACCGCGATTCGTTTCATCCCATTTTCTTCCATCAAAATAACTGCGAGCTGTCGGCTCGTGTAATTATTAAGTTCCACGGATACACGGGCAATTAAATCGGTCGCGTGTTCGTGTACGCGTCCTAACGAACACTATCTTTGTCCGCGGCCCGGTGCGATTTCGCGGCGCGTTTCTTTCCCGCCGTTACGGCGTGCCGCTTCAGTTGTCGCAAATCAACGGGCGGCTCTGTGCAATTGAGGAGAAACTCGACATTTCTTTCCGATGTTATGCAAAAATTCATCCCCCCCAGCCGGGCTTTTGTTTGACGACGCTCGCGCGCGATACTGTCCGCGCAGTCCTCGCGGAATCCCGCGGTACAAAAGTACTGTTCGCAGAATTTGACGGAACTCTTCTCGCATGATGGAACGCGTTTCTCCGTTCTCGTTGGACTCGATCGAAAAACAGTGAATCAACGTCTTGGCAAATAAGAAAGCGACTATCGAAGAACTCAACGAAAGTTCCGAAAAGATATCGATACGTTTACATTCGTATCGCAAAACCACGTGGCGGGTAACGGAGTGAACGCGAGTGAAGATGTCAGCATTGTTACCCGGTTATCATTCGGTGCACAAAGTGTAAACTTCCGCGCAGAAAGTGGTCAACCTTCGACANCTATATATATCGTAACAAATAATTTCGAACGAAATTCGATTAATCTACAACATGGTAGGGCTCAAGAAACCGCGATTCGTTTCATCCCATTTTCTTCCATCAAAATAACTGCGAGCTGTCGGCTCGTGTAATTATTAAGTTCCACGGATACACGGGCAATTAAATCGGTCGCGTGTTCGTGTACGCGTCCTAACGAACACTATCTTTGTCCGCGGCCCGGTGCGATTTCGCGGCGCGTTTCTTTCCCGCCGTTACGGCGTGCCGCTTCAGTTGTCGCAAATCAACGGGCGGCTCTGTGCAATTGAGGAGAAACTCGACATTTCTTTCCGATGTTATGCAAAAATTCATCCCCCCCAGCCGGGCTTTTGTTTGACGACGCTCGCGCGCGATACTGTCCGCGCAGTCCTCGCGGAATCCCGCGGTACAAAAGTACTGTTCGCAGAATTTGACGGAACTCTTCTCGCATGATGGAACGCGTTTCTCCGTTCTCGTTGGACTCGATCGAAAAACAGTGAATCAACGTCTTGGCAAATAAGAAAGCGACTATCGAAGAACTCAACGAAAGTTCCGAAAAGATATCGATACGTTTACATTCGTATCGCAAAACCACGTGGCGGGTAACGGAGTGAACGCGAGTGAAGATGTCAGCATTGTTACCCGGTTATCATTCGGTGCACAAAGTGTAAACTTCCGCGCAGAAAGTGGTCAACCTTCGACAATGAAGCTTAGAACATTCCGTGTTCTGTGCTTCCTGTGCATACTTTGCACTTTCGCCTTGTCCGAAGAGATCGACCGTGAAAATCGACCAGCTTTAGACTCGGACTTCCAGGAATCAGAGGAGCTGACCGCAAACAACCCGCGCGATAAGCGAGCGCTGGGTCTAATACTTTCTGGTTTGGCGCAGGTTTTTGGCTACGCGATGGATCCTATACAAATAGCCTCGTTGCCCAACAGTGACTCAAACGAAGCAAGAGCTACTAATCAGACATCGGCTAACAATCAGACTGCGTCTACACCAGCTGCTTCGACAAATATGACTCAGGCCGGTGGATCGTCAACTACCGCTGCCCCTGCGGTTCCTGGTCAACGAGAAACGATCAGGTTCACCGGCGTAGTCAACTTCGGCAACAGTACAAACTTATTAACCCACTTGCAACAATACGAAACGCTTTTCCATGGGAACAGCAGTTCCACGACGGCCAGCCCGTCTTCAACGTCTCCGCCCCAGATGAATACGAGAGCGCCGATGTCGAATCAATCGGCGACTCCTCCTTTCTTAGTAAGAATTCCTATACCTTCCGTGTCGCAGCCACCCTTACCGCGTATGCCGCAACCACCCTTACCCGAGATTCCCCCGCAGGATATTATGCTATCGTATCCTCGGCCGCTTATTCCGATTCAATTACCGGCAATTAGCACCCAAGCACCGCCGGTGACTAACAACCAATCGACAACGATGATGACCACCCAACGGCCGGTAGTCATGCGACAAAACGTGACCGTAAGACTGACCGTGCAGAGTAAAGAAATTAATAACCCGAAGGATATTCAAAAGCCGCTTCCGCCAACCTTCTCTCCTTCTATCGAAGAACGGTGGAAGGAGGAATATGAAAACAGATTGGCAGAATTGGAGAGGAAGCAAGAGGAACACGCGAGGAAGTTGATGGAACAAGAATTATATAGGAACCAGCAGCAGCAAGATGAGTACAGTAGTGAAGAAGATGAAAAAGTTTATCCTAATCGGAAGCCGGTGACTAAATGCGAAGAAGAGAATGCATCGCAGGAAGAAGAAAATGATTCAAGGGAAAAGGATGAATTCTCTAAGAGCAAAATAATGAGGGAATCTGAAGAAGTCGAAGAAGAGGAACAGGGAAAGTATTACGATAAGGATGCTGATAAGGCTAATCAGTATGAGGATGCGCCTCAGATCAGCGAGAATTATACGAGTGTACAGTACAGTGAACCGTTGCCGCTGAGCGAAGATGACGAGCGACGACCTGACGAGCTTCGGAATAGTTACGGAGAGCCATTATATAACAGCAAATTGTTCGATGATGGATTTGTAAACTATTTCGAGAAATTCGGAAAGCCACTCACTGACTTTTACAGTTCGCCTGAGTCACCGAAAGAAGAAGAAAGCTCGGAAGATTCTCGTGAAGAAAACGAAAGAAATCGAGAAGAAGAGGACGTACCTGCCAGAAACAGATACGAGGAATATAATTTAGAAGGAGACGGCGATACTAACAAGAAGGATGAGGCAGAATCTAGCGAGGATTCATCTGAACAGTTAGTTGGGAAAAATGGTAATGTCTTAACGAAGGGCGAAAATAAATCGTACTTTAATGAAGAGAAAGTAATCGAAGAAATGGACTTCAGTAAATATATGCCTCTCATCGTGCCCGTTCGATACTTGTCTGCACCCGAAGAACTGAAAAAATTAAAGCCGAGAATTGAAAAATCAGAGAAAGATAACAGTGCGGCAAAGACAGAAAGTTTAAAGAAGGTTTCGTCTAAATCAAGGAAACCGAAGAAAGAGAATTCAAGACCTGCGGCCAGCTTCCCACAAAGGCGCACACCAAAAAAGCTTCACGAGGAGGGTGAAGAGAAAGGTGCGCAAGTGTGGCCGCCTCCGTTCGACTTTGTAGTAGATAGTACGATTCATGCGAATGTTCTTCCAAAAACGTCGGATTCTAGCAGCAGTATCAAGATTTCTGACGCTCGTCGAAAATCTCAAGTTCCCAAGAAAAAGAAGGGAAAAAGGCAACAGCAGCAGAGAAGAGGAGTAACAATCGATAATACGACGCGGGAACCGTACGAAAATCCTGAAGATATTTATTATCAGGATATTAAAAAAGTTCCTCAATATGGAACTATTCCTGAAGAACAATTATTGCTCAATGGACCAGAGAATTCAGCACGGTTAGATGACGCGCACTTTGAAATTGTAGAAACAAAATCTGATCAAAGTCACGCGACAGAAGTTCCAGATCTCGGGCAACGTTACAGATATACTTTAAATAATAATTATAGGAACCTAGAACAACCAAACGTACATTTAGAAGAAAATCCACTGTACGCGAATAGATTCGAATCTTTAAAACGCAGTATTGAAAATCCTGTATTTTCAACAGAAAATTATTACAGTAAGATAATATATCCAGCGGAGAATAAAGAGCAAATAAATTTGAAGAACAGTGGCGTACAAAATATTGAACTCGTTCCTAAAAAGTATGAGCAAACAACAATTTATCCTCGAGGGAACCGGAATTTTTTTAATACTGGCAAAAGTGTCTATGATTTCGATCGTGGGACAGGGAACGAGAGAATGTTCGGAGTTTTTGGAGGTGATAAAAAGATTGCGAACAAGGCTTCAATTGGCTTGACAATACCGCAGCCAGACGTGTATGTCGAAAGTTTAACGAAATTCGCCAGTGAACCGGAAAGCAAAAACGAGAAAGTCCGAGCTACAGATTATACGAATAGTGCTACCACTATGAGAGTGATGGAGCAAGAACGGATTAATCCAAGTGAACCAATTAGTTATATCGATTATCCTCGCATTTTATAACGTTATGCAATTTCCGAATTGTTTATGCTAGTTGGCATACTTTTTACAGTTGAGTAAATATGAATTATTTAACGCATTATATCAACGAACTTTATTTAATCTCATAAAAATATTAAAGTGTAACAGCAAAAACTGTTCAATCAATGATATGAATGGTCCATTCAGTTAAAATATGATATAATAAAAACGTCATATAAATTGTTATCGAAAGTATGAATAAATGATAGGGTCTTCATATTTATTCTCAATATAATTATTTCCTGATGCTCTTTCTGTTGATATATTATTTACAATAATATATATTTATAATATTGCACGTGTGTTACAGGAGAAACAAGAGGAAGAGCAAAGACGTAACGAATTGGAAATCAAGATGTCTGAAATTCTTGAAAACCTGGAGACTCGTTTAATCTTGGAATAATTTTTAACATTCTAATACGTATGAGATGTCTTATTGCTTATTGTTGTCGAAAATAACGAAATGATTGTACGAGAATGTTATTGAGAATACGTGTTCATTTTTTTCTGTATTATTAACGTCGCATTAATTGATAAAAAAGACATCTCGTTAACAAATGTACTCAAGGACAAATCACTTACCATTAAATCTCGAAACTTCTATTCTTTCCTGACTTCCTGCATTATGGTCCCCGCGTACGTGTAGTTGTAAATAAATACTATCGCGACGCGTTTATAGTCTAATCAGCATTTTAACCCTATTTTCGACAAGTTACTTTGTTTCGTTTCACGATACCAAAAATTATGATCAACACAAACATCACCACCATCACCACAATACCACTGATCATAAAAATCGATTATAAACAACTTCAATTGATTTATGATTATCGAAATGAATCAAGGGGAGGGGGAGATATCCTTTAGATTTCAGAGCGCGCTAGTGTTGCGTCTTTTGTGTTTGCTATGTCAAGGCCATGCGACGTCACGAATTCGTGAAAAGTATTGACGTTGTGAATAATTATTTAACAAATAATAATTATAAAATGTTTAGAGCTGAATAACGAGAAATATATCAGATATAAAAGTAACTTGTTAAGAATTAAAGTTTTGCGACATGGAGGAATTTTTACGGAACATAGGTGTAGGATTACGACCTATCAACGATCCTTTTTTTGAAGAATCCTACAATACTTGCAAAATATTTCAACGCAAAGGCATCACTGTCGAAGATGATGAAGAATTATGTCATGAAGTGTAAATAAACAATTAACACATGATCATTTTTGAGCTTGTATAACCTAAAAGTGTCGTGCTCAGTATGTAATCTTATTTCTTTTTTATTTCAGCATGAGAGAATTCTCTTGTTATGTTACGGGTTGTAAAGCCATTTTTCAAACGTTACTCGACTTTGAAATGCATTATAACAGCAATCACAGATACGTTTGCGCAGAGTGTAAAAAGTCTCTGCCAAATCCTCGTTTGTTAGACATTCATATTCAAGAATCTCATGACAGTTTCTTTGAAATTTTATCTATGAAGCAACCAATGGTATTTATCAAAAATTTATTTATATATCATTTTCTATTTGTTGAACTAGTATCTAATATTTACGTTTCGTTTTTAGTATCAATGTTATGTGTCAGAGTGTGATTTAAAGTTTAATAACCCAGTCGAAAGGAGGAACCATTGCATTAATGTACATAAGTTTTCTAAGAATTTCCGATTCGATAATGCTCCACATTTTACGAAAGGTGAATCAAAAAGTAAAATGGATATTGATGAAACCGATACTATGAGCGAAGCATCGAAACCTAAGAAAGTAAAACTAAATAAAAATCAAAGGAACAAGATGTTTACGAGAGCAACGAAAAGTACAACTTTAGTAAATAATACGACACATGAAAATCAATCAAGTTCTTCAAATACTAATTCAGGGGCATCTCCCTTATTTTTTATTCCTGCCCAAGTACAAAAGTCATATACGAAAGCGCTTACTAAAAATCAGACTAATGAGAAAGATGTGCTGGAAACAGGGTGTATGATGGATCTCGCGGACTCATTACCCAAATGATAAGTTATTAATATTAAGGTAATTTTAAAATAAATGACAATTTTCTTATGCATTTTATAATGTACATATATTTTCATTATTACAATAGTATTGGCACATTCGGTTCTATGAAACTTATTCATATACTTTCTGTTCGTTTTGTATCCATACCTTCTACTGAAATATTTCAACAAATGTTATAACAAATAATTTCTTACTTTATAATTTCGATAACAAATTTTTACATTACAAACCTACTAGGCCGAATCTTCGTTTAAAAGAAATGATCACAACGATTAAAATACTTCATATATTATCAAACGGCACATGAATCTAGAAATGGATAAATAAATATTGAGTTCTTTATAAAAATTTTATATTAATTTCGGAATGGACAAATAAATATATCAAATTCTAATTAATGAAACCATTTTAAATAGTATGGATACGAGATTATGAATTGAAGTAATTATATAAAGACAAATAGGAAAAGATGAAAAAGAATAAAAAACTATTGTGATAAAACTACGCGTCGATGATACGAATGGAACGGAAATGGATGATTTCGAATATTAATATCTAAAATTTTCGTCAATCTCAAATACTATCAGAGTACGCAGAATAGTATTTGGATTAAATTATTTACACATTTCTTCACTAACGCTTGAAGAATATCTAAGATAAAACTGTGAATCATGATCGTGAAATCTAATTACTACAGTATGTATTCGGCCACTGTCGGGAAGTAGAAGGCACTGCCATATGTGGAGGGACTTGTCCGTTTTGTTGCTGAGTAACCAACCAAAGTCGGAATCTCAATTCTTTGTTCTCTTGCTCCAAAAATGCAGCTCTTATTGCTATTTCGTCCTCTTTTGCCCTTCGCGCATCACGCGACCTTTTCGCGGCTTCGTTGTTTTTTTTCCTCTTCTCCCAGTATGCGGCATCTTTCTCATCGTGAGAACCACTCGTGCTGGTTGGTAGTCCCGGGTTAGTAGTCCTTCGCATTTTCGTGTTCGTCGCTTCGGTTTTTTCTTGCACCGTTTCGAGCACTCGTTTACGGAAATTCGCGTACGATTCGATTGAGCTATCGTACATCTCCGTCGGTCCTCCGCTCAGCGCCAACGGATTTTTCGGGTATGCTTTGAAAGGCCGTGTCGCCTTCTTCCCATCCGTGGTGATCAACAACGTTTCCTTAGAAGCCAACGTTTTGGAAGACGGCTCTGTTAGAATTTGCGCCGTCGTTTTGCCACTTCCCAATGCAAAGCTTGGTAATGACACTAGAGTCTCTGGTTGCTGGACCTTCTCTATCGGCAGGTAACTGCCGGTCACTAGATCGCATCGGAATGGGAATAGGTTGTGCGGATTCATGTAACTTAAACTCGGCTGGTCTAATTTAATCCTCTTCTGTAAATTCATGTCCAACGGCGGTGTTATCACTGAGGCTCGGTTTCTTCCGGTTTTGGTAACCATCATTTTATCTGCTGGTCCCGCGTTTGAGGTCGTGGATGAATTCGAACCCGGCGAATGGGGATGTTGCAACATGGGACCGGACTCGCTATGGCTTGAAGAAGTGCTTTTACGTGACAAATCTAGCACTGATGGGACTTCGGCTGCTTTCGTAGAAAAATCTATTGCTTGTACGCTATCTCCCTTGGGCGTAGATTGCAGATCCATTCTTCCCGGCACCTGACAACAAAAACACGCGAGTTAACGATTAGTATTACGTATTATCGTATATTCAATATGATGAACGTTGTACTATTCGATCGTAATCAGGACAAGACTAAATGGATATATTTCGATGTCCGATTCGTGGTCTTTACGAGATATTAATTAGATGCTACCATAAGCGGCAGTCGTGATAAACGAAATGTGTAGTATCTAAATAGAAGCCGGTGCGTTCGAATGGGCGATAACGATCGTTTCAAGTTATAGAAACCTAACGGAGAACGATAAGATTGATATTTTGGAAAATTTCTTTATGCTAATGAAATCGAAACGAGACTCTATTATTAGGTAATATTTCGTATTAGGCAATGGAGTAACGAAAATACACTTGACACAGAGTAGAAACAATTTTTTTTGTCAGAAAATTTTATAACAGATCCGCACCGCAATTTTGAAACTCTCACAAAATATTTAAAATTATAACTTACTTGAAAATAAATCCCACTGGTCAATAAGTATCGCACTGGTCACACGGATAACGCGCGGATGGCACACGGGTATCCGTAGCTCGAAACTCGTGAGCGTTTTCGCGAAAAGTGTCCTCGAGGAACGTGACTGTCGGTAGTCGAACGAAGTCTGAGGTGCGTCGGTTTTTGAGAAGGTTCTCTCAGCGACTTGCCAAATTTCTGTAAACGAGAAGGTTTCCAGCATTCCTTTTATAGCGGTCAGCCCTTGTGAGGCCCAAGGGTGGTAGGCGCCTCCAAAAATAGAGGGGATGGGATCGGCTAGGGATGGCCAATGGCCAACTTGGAGACGACTGGCACGCGTTCACGACCTCCCTATTCCAAAATGTTTAGGGGACGAAACGGTCCCGTAATGACAACAGACGTAAGAACGAACGGTACTTCGAGTATTTACGAATGATCGATTAGCTATAGACATTAGAACAAAGATTTCACTCGAGATGATATCATTAAACTTTCCTGATAATGAGACCACCTCAGGAAAATATGTCCCACTTTTTAACATAAGACGTAAGAATTTAATGGTTTTTACCCTACGTCTGGAATCTTATTTGTTCGTCGTGTCCATTCTGGGTTCAAGTTCACGGATGTTTTCATTTTAAAATTTCTAAGGATTTCTAAAATTCCAAAGGACTTGAATACTGTTCGGAGTTTCGAAGAAGAATATCGTCAAGTTGATATATGGAATAATTTATCAGCGTAAATGTCGCAATTACGTCAGTCACTTTATGGATCACTGTCCTTGGTAGAGGTCGGAAACTTCAGTGAATAATTGCATACCATGAAATTAATGCCTTTAATGGGAGTTACTAACATCAATATTCCCAAACATCCAGTTATCGTTTGTCAC
>SMSR01009217.1:111910-162960 GCA_019453355.1 Ceratina japonica | reverse complement strand
CAATTTTCAGTTTTTCTTTTCTAATTCTTTTATCAAATGCAACTGTATGAAATATGAAACGATTTCTATTTTATATTCTGAAAATACTGAATATAGAACACGAGAGATTATAAAAACAAATTAAAACAAAAAGAAATGTTTTGAAAATTTAAAACGTAAACCATTTAATTTTCGTACTTAAATATCTTGGTAGTATCTTAACTTGAATCGTGAATCAAACGATACAACCACATATATTGTGTGTACACGTATACGCGCACAGTCCCGTTGAATGAACGGAGCGGTTATGAATGAGCGAACGATACTCGAGGGACGCGTTATGTATTCACCTTGGCGCAATCACACGCGGCCTATTGGCAATCTTATCGGAAGAAACGCTGGCCGGCCGCTAGCCAAACCGACGCGACAGAAGAAAAGGACGGTCAACACGGGACGAAGGAGGAACAAACGTGTGGGGTGAGCTCGGCAAGAATGGTGTGGTATGATGCCACCGAGAAGGTTCCGCGCACAGGTGCACCCTGCGAGAGGGTAACGCGATATCGTGCGATCTTTCGACCTCGGACGAAGATCCGGTATTAAGACCCTGAAGGGCGCAGCTAGCGTTCCCGATGAATCATCAGAGAGAAATGATCCTACGCGTATAAAAGCCGCTCTTGAACCGACAAGCCGACAAGTGCAGGACAGATTTTTAGATCGCTGCGAGACCGTTTTCGACTTTGTGTTCGCACGCGATACTTGAGCTTCTGTTTACATCATTTAGCCTATCTCTTGTTTACTCTTTCAATAGAGTTATTTGTTATGATTATATGTTGCTCTACGATACTTTTTTTTATTAGTTCTTTAATTCATGATTCTCGTATGTTATAAAAAGTGATTTTTAGTGAATTTACAAATGTGTATACCACAACAATATGTTGTGCGCAAAAAAAGATGCTCAATTATTCGTTTAGACTTCTGTGTGGTCAAATGGATCATATAATTAAACACGAACACATTCCAAACGATTGAATGCCACAGCCGACGCTCCAAGAAGAGCAGCTTTTCTTAGTACGCAACGTCAGGAAAACGCAAACGATATATGATTTACAAATGCCAGTCGCACGGCTGTCCCAGCCGGCGTACATGCTGGCTGTGCTCCACTGAAATACAGGGTGATTACGAGGAAACGAGCGCAACAGGTGCCGTGTCGTCTACACTGAGAAACTTTCATAATCTTATCTCGCCGCCTCGATTTCATGGTACTCCCTTTTGAACTGACCGTGCAAGTGTATGAACGCAAACACGCATGAATCATAACTGTCACTTGTTCTCGCTGAATCTACATCTAATTTATTATTGAACGATACGAAGAATGTGATAGGATAAATATTGAAAAATTAAATGAAGCAGGAAAAAATGTTGGATGAATTAATATGGCATGTCTTAACCATTTCTACCAAGCGGTGACAAAAGACATATTTTGCCTAAAATTATTATTATTATTAGTTTAATCGTTCTTCCTTGATTTAATTAATTAATTAATTTAACAGCCAGTGTAGGAAAAGCCAAAAATATAATTGAGGGTAAAATATTAAACTAATAATAATAATTTTAAGTACAAATATATATGAATACATTCTAAACCGCCTTGGTTATTATTCAATGAGATTATGCTATTTGATGATATGCCATTCCATGATATTTACGGAAAAAAAAATTTGAGTATCAGAACATGAACAAAAGATTTTACAATTAGTTAGTACGTTTTGGATTTCAAGCTATTTCATATCAGAAGAGAGATTGTCCTCTATAAAATAAAGACCAGAGCGCCCTGGAATGTACCTTAAGGGAGTACCCTCGGTAGTAGAATTACAAATGAGAATCGTTTTATATTTTGGTGATAGGTAAATTGAAATGCACTGAATCTCTGATTCAAATTTTGTAACCCTTCAGAACAATTTTGTTATATACTGTAAAAAGTGCATCTCCACTTCTTGCAGTATATAAAGAAATTTTCCTAAAGGGTTATGAAATTTGAATCAAAGTTTCAGTGCACTTCAATTTAGCTGTTACCAAAATATCAAACGATTCTCATTTGTAATTCTACTACCGAGGGTACTCCCTTAAGCTAAACATTAAATCAAGTTTCTCTCCTGCAAAGTGTTTGTTTTCGCAACAGTAAATCTGTTAGTGAGATTAACTGAATTGAATGAAGAAACCGCAGGGTAAACCTAGGTGTATTCCAGGATAAAATGATCTTTGATTACCAATTATTACACAAGGTTTAAAAATATCCTTAATACTAGATTGCCGGATGTTGGGTATATACCTATTTTTTCTGAAATGACTCAAACATAAAAATTGAAACAATTTTTACATATGTATCCTGTTTTTAAAATACATTTTCCACAGAGTTTTTATTACAATTAGCACAGACGCCCTTATTTCCATTTCTTTTGTATGATACTTGAACTTCGAGTCTTGAACAGTCAAATTGAAGAACTCAAATTGACTCGCTCAGGCAATCTATTGTTAAACGTATGTAAAACAGAAAAAATACCAAAATTTAACCTTCTCAAATAATATTCTATCGTTTCATCATTTGTACGCTATTCATAACTTCGTCTAAAAAATGTTAACCTCTTGTAAAATGAAATTAAGAAACTAATTTACAATTATTTGTTTCAGAGTTAACACGAGAAGTACTTGCTGTAGGATTATTTAGAAACTAGGTAAGTAACAATTGTACACAATTAATGACTATATTATGTTGACATAAAATGCTCAACTTGTTAATTACCAAGTAACTAAACGTAACTTTTGACCCCTATTATATACTTGCTTTAAAAATTGCAATGTAACGCTCAAATTATATCTACAAATATAGACATTGAATCAGCAAATAATAAGGCGCCACGATTTCATGGTTTCCTAGAGGAGCCGGAGATGTGCGTGGTACATGACTAACGTTCCCTTAACACGTAACGGGATGCACTCTCTTTAAAAGGGGTTAACAACGTCGTGTGCGTGTGTGTGTGGTGTAGTCGATTCATTCAAGGAAGAGAAACGTACCATGACGTAGCTCCTGTGACGTTACGCATTAATTCGCGTGGGCGTACGTCGTCATCAGAATACAATTTTGCACCTACGCGATTCCTAAAATTGAAAGTACTGGGTAGTGTACACTTTGCGTGATAGATAAGTGACTCGGGATTTCCAGACGATGATTCTTCTCTCAAACATAGCATTCGTACGTGCATAGTGTACTTAGTGCGAACGTAATTAATGAAGAATTGGTCAATTATTGAAACTAAATTACATTAATAATTTGAATTACTTAGCACTTGTTAGCAAAGTGATATAGGTATGTCAATACTCTAATATTAATTTGGATTTGCAAGTATGTTTGTTATCAAATCTGACGTGCATGGCCTAGTTCTTATTTGTTCAATGTAATACAATACGGTACAATCTGAGTATGTCAGTCACTGACGTCAAGTCATTTACGTCTCAACGCTATCTAACTCAGTTAATTATAGATACATCGTTTCCGTAATATCTTAATTAACGAAGTCAAGGAAACACAAAAATAACTTCATTGATACGAGCAATAAGTGTCCTAAAATGTGCAATCTTTGAAACGCATTAATTTACCAGACGAACCAACGTATTGACTTGTGACCTTACTACAGCGAAATGTACCTCATACAATGTTCTTGCGTTATTTATTATAAATTCGAAATCTGATCGCCATAAAGAATAAGATTATAATTTATTCTTAACGAGATTCAGTCTCAGAGAAAATTCTATATTAAATATGATATATTTTTAAAAGTTGAAGCACGCTGGTATAAAGGAAATAATTAAATTACATAATATCTACGTGCTACATAAAGTCACTGCAGTAAAAAATGCATCACATGAGGCATCATTACATTTATTAATATATAACTGTAAACAATTCTAGAAGCAGTAAACACATATACGTATGAAGAACTATTTTCCATGTATATACTTATATGCATATGTTTATAAATATTACGCGTTATACGATTAAATTCGTATAGAATGTAATAGTACCGTGTATATAAATTTTGTTCTTTACCTTTTTTCTGCTTAGTCACGTATCTTCGTTTGCATCTTCAAGCAAACGTTTTTTTCTCACAGTAATAATTGCCCGAGTAACGTTCTTTCCCAAGTTGAGGATTTACTATCTTTAGTTAGAGGAAGCCCCGTTTAGTAGTGACGTGAGTAACATAATTTATGTAAAGTTAGAATCGTCATCATTCAGAGACAACGCTGCGAACAGTTTTACAAGATTCATGTTAAACTGTCCCTATTAGAAAAAACTTCTGTAAATAAGAATGCCATAGATTTTGCATTCACCATTAGAAGTTATTATTAGATGATTTGAGTTTGTTTCAAAATGATTCAAATATATTTCTCTCTCTTTTAATACAATATATCTACTACTTTAAAAGGAATAAACCACAATGACTTTTAAAATTTGTTTGTATGTATGTTTTAAAGACACCACAACCTCCGGGACGAGGATATAGATAAAAGTAATAATCGATAAAACAAATTTGCGTGATCAATATCTAACATTATCCCAGCTGTCACTAGTTCGTTTCTAGATAAAATGCTGCTCCTCAGTGACACAATTGGAAAATCCTAGCGAAGTGTTTCCGTAATGCATTGTACTTCTGACATACTCATGAAGAATAAAGTCGTTTCTTGTGATCGACCGACAGCGGTTTCAGACAGTCAAGAATGGCTAGTAGGAGTTTCCGCGTGTGTCATTGCGCCTTCATAGTTTCTAGACCAGATTGGCCTTTAGAATCGATGCGTGCCAATAAAAGAGAAATTTTCAATACTAAATCGTAACAAATAATGTTTTAATCGTTTAATATTATTATGAGATACAAGCATGTCCACAGGATTATTGTGCAAATAAAAATATGAAAATAAGTAAATAATTAAGAAGCCAAAATTAACTTTATTCCTAAATCCATCCGTAATAAGAAGTTCTAGATTCTCTTTGAAGTAGGTTTACTAATTTGTAAACTGTCCCGATCGCAAGTGAAGGTATTGTTGCGTGAAGTAGAGCAATAGCCGATTCCGCANAATAGTACCGTGTATATAAATTTTGTTCTTTACCTTTTTTCTGCTTAGTCACGTATCTTCGTTTGCATCTTCAAGCAAACGTTTTTTTCTCACAGTAATAATTGCCCGAGTAACGTTCTTTCCCAAGTTGAGGATTTACTATCTTTAGTTAGAGGAAGCCCCGTTTAGTAGTGACGTGAGTAACATAATTTATGTAAAGTTAGAATCGTCATCATTCAGAGACAACGCTGCGAACAGTTTTACAAGATTCATGTTAAACTGTCCCTATTAGAAAAAACTTCTGTAAATAAGAATGCCATAGATTTTGCATTCACCATTAGAAGTTATTATTAGATGATTTGAGTTTGTTTCAAAATGATTCAAATATATTTCTCTCTCTTTTAATACAATATATCTACTACTTTAAAAGGAATAAACCACAATGACTTTTAAAATTTGTTTGTATGTATGTTTTAAAGACACCACAACCTCCGGGACGAGGATATAGATAAAAGTAATAATCGATAAAACAAATTTGCGTGATCAATATCTAACATTATCCCAGCTGTCACTAGTTCGTTTCTAGATAAAATGCTGCTCCTCAGTGACACAATTGGAAAATCCTGGCGAAGTGTTTCCGTAATGCATTGTACTTCTGACATACTCATGAAGAATAAAGTCGTTTCTTGTGATCGACCGACAGCGGTTTCAGACAGTCAAGAATGGCTAGTAGGAGTTTCCGCGTGTGTCATTGCGCCTTCATAGTTTCTAGACCAGATTGGCCTTTAGAATCGATGCGTGCCAATAAAAGAGAAATTTTCAATACTAAATCGTAACAATTAATGCTTTAATCGTTTAATATTATTATGAGATACAAGCATGTCGACAGGATTATTGTGCAAATAAAAACATGAAAATAAATAAATAATTAAGAAGCCAAAATTAACTTTATTCCTAAATCCATCCGTAATAAGAAGTTCTATATAGATTCTCTTTGAAGTAGGTTTACTAATTTGTAAACTGTCCCGATCGCAAGTGAAGGTATTGTTGCGTGAAGTAGAGCAATAGCCGATTCCGCTGGCTGTTTCGCGGGCATACCAGATGGATGAGCCGGTCGAGGTGGGTGCGGTGGCTAGATCGCGATCGGTCGAACATGCGGATCGGCCTTTGGTGACAGAAACTGCCTGCAATTATGCGCGCCAAGCCTGCGAGATGAGCTAACACTTGCGGCCGTCTCGCAAGCCGCTTTCCCTGCCTGCTCTTCGCTCCTCTAGCGGCTTCGTGATCACGCGCTAAAAATAATTGCAGACAGGCACGACCAGACGAGTCGAAGGCAGGCGTGAATCAAACCGCGGAGGAAGTACCGGCTTGTTCGCGCGCGCTTCTCCTTACTTACCGTATTACTCGTTTACAACTCCGATCCCAATGCCTGACGATACTGACTGCGGCCGCACTTGATCTACGGGCCATTAAGACCGAAAACTCTACTTGAGAATTGCAGAAATAGCTCGGCGATATGTTGCATGTTCCGTTTCTCAATAAGCCTGCTATAGAGCACAGGATGTCGATCATACAGAATGAAATGCAATTGAAAAGCAGGTAATACCTGCTACTCTTCTATCTCTTTATATTATAATACTTGTACACTCTTAATGATAAAAGCTAAATTAAACGGTCAGGAGAATCAGTCATTAAAATAAATTTGCACTTGTTTGAATTCGAATTAATGTTCATTACTATAGTACAGTAAATTATTACGTTGAATATGCCAGGGATTATCAGCTTTCGTCATATGATGATAATTGTGTTCAAAGTCTCTCAATATAGTTCTTGATTAAAAGGTGACTCAACTGAAACTCCTTAAACAATATATCTTGGAAAATTTTGTGTAGCGAAATAACAATGTGTACAGAAAATATATTTATAAACACTTATTACACTTGTCTTACGATAGAAAACTTTTTTATAATCTACCAGCGTTTCGGTCAGTCTTAAAATTCAGGACAAAACGGTGTGTAGCTTTGATTAGCCTACAAACAAAAAAACAAAAATTTTTATTTTCTGAATTATTTTAACTAATGCAATGCATAATCGTTTTTGACATACGCAACTTTATTGAATATTTGATTTATTTGAAACTCTTGTTTATTTATTTCAGTCTTTCACATTAGATTCTTCGTAAAAAAATTCACGTGTTTTTCCAAAAGTCCTTTATAGTCTAATTGATTGTTACAATAAATATACCTCAAAATGTCGAGTCAATCCGATTAAAAATCATGGAAAAATCAGGAACTTTGCATTCTTCGTCGAATTTCGATCGTCGAACGACACAGCAATTTTGAAGAATTTTGTTTTGAAACAAATTCGTTAAACATTTTTATACAGCTTCATGTCAAAAATAAATGACCTCTCACTTGCATTTTTCTGCAATATCGAACTCCAATATTTGCGCATTTGAGGATATAAAGAAGATTCTAAGCCAAAAGGAAAAATCGATCTATTCGACTGGTCACAATAGTGTTAGTCAACAAATATTGTTCGCATTTGTATACCGTTGTTTTCCTCATTACTAAACGATGTAGCTATTAGTAGTACATTGTGAATTACCGGAAAAGTATTAATAATTGCTTAACTTTTTCCTCTATTTATGAGTAATGAATACGATAATAACTTTGCATTATAAGCATAAATTCTAAAATGTACATGGTTAGTAAATCGCGAACTTCTGAGGACGGGTTTGCGGTTTTCTCCATCCAAAATCATTGACAATAATTTGAATAGAGCGCCAGAGATCATCGCACAACTTTGAACTTTCGACACACTGGCTCCAATTATACGATATTTACATACAAGAAACCTTTGACGAATCGTTAATACTCTCATCTCTAATCTCATCATTCTACGAAATGGTACTAAAATTCTTATATTGGCACACATTACATGTTTGTATAGTGACTTATAGTGACGTAATCTAATCGTGTGCTTCATCGATATGAAAATTTTATTGACAATTTCTACTTCCTTCATTATTTCTAATTCTATTAATTATAATCATAATAAAATATTAAAAATAAAAGTAATAAAAAATTATTAATATAACGGAACGTTTATTGTTGGGAACATTATTTTTTAATAAATGGATGAAATTTTAGAAAAATCTTTTATACAAATTCTATCCATTTAACGTATTATTGATTTCAATTCACTTTCATTTATAAAATACTTTATAAACACCTTAAACGATTTTGGGGCAATTTCAATTGCACGTGGTGCCACTGGCCGAAAATCGTTTGAGGTGTGTGTACATAAATGTGATACTCGTATTTGAGTTTAAAGGTACGTTTTAACGTAAAGAGTTAATAACATCAAATCCACGAAATTGCGTGACGTTATTTGTCATGATAGGAGGGTGTACCGGCAGTAAGACCGCGGGGTTGCGCGATTTTCTAGGAGTTTAGCTCAGCTAAATCGGCTCGTGCCACGCGAAAGGAATCGCGGCAGTGCGTGCTAGAGTGTGCGATCGTACAAACGATATTCGCGGTCGGATAATGTACATCGAGTGAAATGCTCGAACGTGATCACGACGTGAATGTTCCATGCCGTGGGACCCGTCACACCAAGGATCTACGTTACAATACAATGTATGGAGGAATGTCTCCTGTGAGTTTTATAGTACAGTGACTATTCCATCTAACACCGAGGACACCTGTCCAGCTGGCGAGAGCTACTATGTTTGAGAGTTTGAGACAGAAACAAGGCAAGCTAATTTCTACAGATAATTAAAACAAACAATGTACTTTGCATTGAATCAGTTTTAAAGATTAATCAATAATACATTTCAAATTTTCACTGTACGCCAATCTTTCAGTTGATATCACTCATAAAAGAACGTGACGTAAATGGCAATTTATCATTATAAACGCATTTGGAGAATGCAGATACTGTTTTAACACGTTGTAAAATGCAAATAACGCTTGTTTCTGTCATAAATCTTTTCAATCATCAGAGTGTTAATAAATTCACAGTCNATTATACGATATTTACATACAAGAAACCTTTGACGAATCGTTAATACTCTCATCTCTAATCTCATCATTCTACGAAATGGTACTAAAATTCTTATATTGGCACACATTACATGTTTGTATAGTGACTTATAGTGACGTAATCTAATCGTGTGCTTCATCGATATGAAAATTTTATTGACAATTTCTACTTCCTTCATTATTTCTAATTCTATTAATTATAATCATAATAAAATATTAAAAATAAAAGTAATACAAAATTATTAATATAACGGGACGTTTATTGTTGGGAACATTATTTTTTAATAAATGGATGAAATTTTAGAAAAATCTTTTTTACGAATTCTATCCATTTAACGTATTATTGATTTCAATTCACTTTCATTTATAAAATACTTTACAAACACCTTAAACGATTTTGGGCCAATTTCAATTGCACGTGGTGCCACTGGCCGAAAATCGTTTGAGGTGTGTGTACATAAATGTGATACTCGTATTTGAGTTTAAAGGTACGTTTTAACGTAAAGAGTTAATAACATCAAATCCACGAAATTGCGTGACGTTATTTGTCATGATAGGAGGGTGTACCGGCAGTAAGACCGCGGGGTTGCGCGATTTTCTAGGAGTTTAGCTCAGCTAAATCGGCTCGTGCCACGCGAAAGGAATCGCGGCAGTGCGTGCTAGAGTGTGCGATCGTACAAACGATATTCGCGGTCGGATAATGTACATCGAGTGAAATGCTCGAACGTGATCACGACGTGAATGTTCCATGCCGTGGGACCCGTCACACCAAGGATCTACGTTACAATACAATGTATGGAGGAATGTCTCCTGTGAGTTTTATAGTACAGTGACTATTCCATCTAACACCGAGGACACCTGTCCAGCTGGCGAGAGCTACTATGTTTGAGAGTTTGAGACAGAAACAAGGCAAGCTAATTTCTACAGATAATTAAAAAAACAATGTACTTTGCATTGAATCAGTTTTAAAGATTAATCAATAATACATTTCAAATTTTCACTGTACGCCAATCTTTCAGTTGATATCACTCATAAAAGAACGTGACGTAAATGGCAATTTATCATTATAAACGCATTTGGAGAATGCAGATACTGTTTTAACACGTTGTAAAATGCAAATAACGCTTGTTTCTGTCATAAATCTTTTCAATCATCAGAGTGTTAATAAATTCACAGTCGCGTCACACAACTCGCTCTCTGTAATCGATGACATACATAATCTGTTCGATAATAAAAATCAAGAATGTATCTGATATTTGTATTCACGGACTGTCGAGTTCTGCCCTGTCCTTGTCGTATAATCATCAAACGTATTCTCATTTCGAAGCAATATGTGTATACAAGACGCACTCAGAAACTATACTCGGGTATTTATGTATACTGGTACATTTATAACTATAATATAATTAATGAAGTATGCAAATAATGTTTTAGTTCGTCTTTTAAATATTAAAAATATATCCCTACACATTATTACGCGAATTCTGGATTTTTTGCTGTAATTCCTCAGTAAACACAAACATTAAAGATTATTTTTAAAGGAGCAAAACTAATTTAGAGTACAAAGAACTCTTCGAAGAAAAAAGAATTTTAAATCGATTTACTATGTAATTATTGAAAAATTGTTAATAATGTATTTTAAGTAATAGACATCTGAACAGTAAACGATTTATTAAAATGGACCAATTTTATTGAGCCAATAATGACAGGTTTACCTGTAATTAATTTACTTTTCTAACATATTTTGCTTTTAACAATATTTCTCGTTCTATAATTTATAGTAAATCGAGAATCTGAAATGACGTAACACTTTCCAAGTCTATTACGCAAATTAACTACGCTAATCAATTTAATATTACATTTGCATGTTAAAAAATATTTATACTAATATAAATTAATAATTTTTCGAGCTAAATATACATAATGTAAAATATTATTATTAAAATGTCCATATTGTTGTCATACTTTTATATTCGTCATTTATTAACGAAGTATTATTTAACGATCGTAGTTATGAGTACTTTGAATCTTCTGTAAACGCGAATATCGAGTCAAGTCAAAGAGAAATTATACATGAAATATTTTTAACACGGGAAACAACACGATTCTACTCATTCCCAATGAACTGTCATATGTGTTGTTCATTTGTTTACCTTCTTCCATATTTTCATTGATATGCGTGCGTGGAGCCAGTCTCGACGATTTCCAATCATTCTAATTCTTCGGTACAACTGCATCTGCAACAAATTTACTGATCTCCCTGCATGTGAGTCAATTCCGGGCACGTTTTCTGTCACACGGCTATCCACAATTTCTCGAGTGCGACGCAAAAAACATTCGCTGACACGGACATGTCAATAAATGAACGTTGATTTCACGGCTCAGAAAATTCTCAAGTCACCGCTGCCTCGATGCTGACCTCTCTCCCTCGCACCGGTAAGCCTAACTTTGTCATTTCACTTCACGCTGTACATACTCTCTGAACTGCGAACCCGTAGACTCTGTGAAACGGTGTACATTTCCAGAGACGATTCACGTGCTACGAACAATATCGTTAAGAAAATTATAGTGCATCTGAATCATTTTGTATAAGAAAAAAAAATTTTATCATTTACCCCACATATACTAGCATTGACTATTGAAACTTTAAAATGCATTATAAATAGGGCAAACCTGTTTTGGAATCAAAAGAATCAACAAACAAAAGGAATTGGTTTTGGTAGCACTTCGCGTTTCCGATTGACCCCCGTCCGCGTGTTCGGTTTCCGTGCAGCCGCGTGTAGATAGCGGCCGGATATTGAATATTGCGCCAGGCAACGAGAGTATTTAGTTCTGGGTGGTCCTTGTGCGGCCGAAATGTTAAGCAGAAAGGGCAAAACGGACAGCGAGGACGGTCACAGAAAGGAGTGAGATAAAGGGAGAGAGAAAACGCGGAGGTCCCTATTGGGTTCTTGGCGTGCCTTTCCTACCTCTGGAATGTGGCCGATGTCTCTATCCGCTTCTTGCAGCGGCCGCGATCACGGGGACCACACGAATCGATAATTGCCTCTTTCGAAAAATTACTCCCGCCTTTTTCACTTGGACCAGTTTAAACGTCGTTTTTCTGATGAACGCGCCGGTACGCGTTCCGAATTCGCTCGTGTAATACCCACGGAGTGCGAAATCCTGATCACTGAAGGTCCCAGGTCCTCTCTTGTCATCGAGATATTACGAGTCCCAGGGTACAATGAACCCGCCTTGCCGATACACGACACAGGGACAAATCAATTACCTTATATAACGATCAGACATCCAATTAATTATCCAGTTTAACTCTAATCAAAGTTTGGTATTTAGAAAATATTGTCATTACAGTTTTTTTTATTTTAGTTGCTTTTTCATGTTCATATTTGTGTTTATCGTTCGTCGATGTAGAAGTATCTCACCTTCTATTTCTCATGAGAGAAAAAACGTATAATTTTTCCATGCCATTTTGTATCTACTACGTTGGAGTAATATTTCACTTAACACTTGATCGTCGGGATGCAGAATTCCGACTATTCTTCTTCGTTTCCATCGAAGGGATTATCGGTTATGATGACGGGCATTACATGATGATTCGTGCTGACTCGCGTAACAACGCGATACGAAATTAGACTAATTTGCATAACTAACTGTATCTGCATTACATATGAGCGAATGGTATCCGGAGCAAAAGTTGTCCAGATGAATTCGTCACGCGCCACCTCGGCCTGTTCGCCCTCGGTCTTTTCGGCGGAAAATACACTCGTTTCGCGCGAAACAATGATCGTGTTGACTCACTAATCAGACGGCTCCAAGGCTCAAAGCTCTCGTCCCTTATTTCCGTTTCACCGTTTTTTGACTGGACGCCACTACGATGCGTACGTTTTCCGCGTAACACTCAGTCACCACTTAACCTCAGTACGACACATTTGAACCGGAAACGAAATCCTGCACTTGCAAATAATATACGAACTGGATGCTGAGGTGTGACGCACGCGACTAATTTCTCTTAGTGACGTCGACGGATTTGTAAAATACGTACTTACGTGGTTGCTAATTTTAGTTCAGGCGCCAACTTTATTTGACATCTTTGATTACATTCTTTACATACGTTCTACATTCGTAAGGAGCTGGGATAGTTATCTAACTTACCAATAGCCAAGCAAAACTAGTATAAAATATGGTTTTACGTTATTCTATCCTATGTCTTTATTTCTTACAGAAATAAGACCATTAATTAGTGAGTTTATGTCGATATTTAATAAAGTAAATGTTAGACAATTCTATTTTTGGTCCATTTAGACAGTAATATTATCATCTTGCCTTATCGTATCCCTTATGTCATTGAGTATCAAAACAATCTTTGATAAGAATCTAAGTATAAGATATGTGCTCAAGTCCATAATACGGATTAGTAAAGGAAATGCAATTTAAATGAAGAACAAAGTAAATTCGAAGCAGATATTTTAGGTAAAATCTAGCGTTGCTAATTAAATGAGATATTAGCAAAGCTCTTGAAACCGGCCTATACAAATATTGTCCACTCAATAAAACTCATGTTTCTAAAGTATAAAAGCAAATAGTGACAGTTCAATCTTGCATATTAGCTATTGATTTTGTGATACAGCAGTTCCGTCACACGTTTCTTCCGCATGCTACATGCATCCAATTGGAAGTCACGTACGCCTACGGTTTTTCGTTGAAAATCGCGCATAACATGATATCTATTTTTTATATATGTACTACGTGGACGAAGAATCACACGTCTATAGTACGNTCCATAATACGGATTAGTAAAGGAAATGCAATTTAAATGAAGAACAAAGTAAATTCGAAGCAGACATTTTAGGTAAAATCTAGCGTTGCTAATTAAATGAGATATTAGCAAAGCTCTTGAAACCGGCCTATACAAATATTGTCCACTCAATAAAACTCATGTTTCTAAAGTATAAAAGCAAATAGTGACAGTTCAATCTTGCATATTAGCTATTGATTTTGTGATACAGCAGTTCCGTCACACGTTTCTTCCGCATGCTACATGCATCCAATTGGAAGTCACGTACGCCTACGGTTTTTCGTTGAAAATCGCGCATAACATGATATCTATTTTTTTTATATATGTACTACGTGGACGAAGAATCACACGTCTATAGTACAAAAAATTGATTAGCATCAGCCAAGCCTACTGAGAAAATTCGTGCAGACGGTCACGTAGAGTGTCTACTGGTTAAATTAAAATGCGACTCCTCGCAGAATGTGTCACTGCCGAAGCTCATGACTGTTTAATTAATTAATCATAGAAAACACAAATCAGATTCTGAATAGCATAAACGGTGCCAATCGTTACAAAAACGTTCCTATTTCCTGATGAATTTCACAGATAATTGTCTATGTTATTGTTATACTACGGAGGAAAAATATTTTGTAAACATTTACGGTACATGCACGTGCTGGCGCTAAATTTGCATCGGGAAAGCATACGATTCCTCGTGGAGTTTTTATAACTCACGTGACACATCGTTCAAGCAACAACAAACTCCACGTGACGCGGCCGATGCCGAAGAACAGTCGAATGATCCGATAGTCACGTATCGTTGTTGCATTCTTATAAAATTATGGTGAAGAGTATTATAGTATCTGAAAACAATATCAAGGTTCACGTGATAGTTGCCTTGCTTCTGCAGTATCTGAGTTCCTGTTAAAAATGACGAGGGCCAGATACGAATATTCACGTTTATTGAGGTCGCGAGCGATCGGGACGTGATACACGTACCGGCGGGCTACGCATGGGACGCGACGGGACGGTCTAAGCCACGTCTTCCAAGACCGGGTATTAACAAGGTTCGAATTGGCACGCGGACTTCCCCAGCCGATGACCCGCAAGTCCGTAAGAGTTGAGTAACGTTAGAAAGGAACGTGTAATATCAAATCCGGCTAAGGTAAATCACGAAACTGCTCGCGACGCGGTGGACAACTAATGTTTACTCTTCTTATGACGTGCATTGCTCTTTCGATCTGCTAAGTGGAATTAGAATATAACAGGACGTCACTAATTACTATCCTAATCGAATAAAACACTGTCTTTACTGCCTACGTTTTATTCCAGCTTAAGGAAAATCAACATTTTTATTTACCATGGACTTTACATAATTTATACTAACTAAGGTTCTAAACTACGGTCCTAACCGGCCGAACTAATTACACTACTACGCATTGCGATTGACTTTTGCGAAGGAATTATCTCGGTATGAAATCTACTTCAATTTGTACGGAATTCTTCATTATGTTCTCTATTCTTGTATTCCATATCGAATTCTTTCTATCTTCTATTTTCACTTGTTGTCTTGTTGCTTTCATTCGTACCAGTTCACTTCCTAAATTGCGACAAAAGTGGGTTCAATTTTCTTCCGTCTACCTCTTTCGCAGCGTCATTGTGTAACTGTAACAGTAGGATCCGATCTTCTCATTATGTAACACAATCTTCCGATGTATTGTGGTAACACGTACAGACTCATTCTAATGGTATTTCTCAAACAGCCGTTCGTTGTGCACTTGACCCCGAAAATTGAACGTGACGTATACAACGTGGTCGTCTGCTTTCGTAGGCGCGGGAATCCTGTCGCAACCGTTGGCGAGACCGACGCAATCGTTGCGAAAATCGCTACGTCATCCGGTTAAGCAGTCCAGTAGGAACCATAAGCCAATATCAGCGAAAGCGAACGGAAGAACACGGGAGAAAGAGAGATTAACCTTGATCCGAAGTTTCAGATGTTTCACCGCTTTTACGATCGATCTCGCTGTATCTCTCGAAATCGTTACGACTATCCGAAAAATGTTGATCTCCTTATAACGTCACGATGCGTACAATCTGGTATCGTAATAATTTCACCGGTATGAAAATCTGTGACTTGTGACACTAGAACGTATAAACTGTTAGTTCGATTTTATTCCTAGTCATAACGTAATTTCCTAAATGGTGGTAATAAAAATCGCTTAGTCATCTGTAAATCCTCTATGCGGTATTGATCTTTTACTACAGCACGAACACGTTAGTCTAGGAAAGACTAGAACAGTAGTTCTACTTTAAAGTGAACTACGTTTTTATTTAATTGAATTCCAAAAGGTAATTGTTATGAATTAAAACAATAATGTACATATACATTTTTGTTTGTTATAAAGAAAAATGATGCTCGATAAAATTATGTCATACGTTATCGTATATCGATTATCCTTAGTTCCCTACAAAAATGGTGCAATTAACGCGAATCTGCTCCCTTCCAATTGAGGGGAATGACGTCCAGCGCTACTCGAGACGATTCCAGGAAAATAATGCACCGGAGAAATGTCATCGCCTCTTGATTCACAATCCTCCGTTCTACCGAGAATAATCCGTTCGTTTCCTTTCAGAAGTCGTGAGATTCACCATTAACGACTCGAAGTTCCTTCGATCTGATTGGGGTCTCACGCAAAATTGTTAAGTGATATTAAGACAATTAGTAAAAGTTATTCTTCATTATTGGTGAACAGAAGTCTCAGGTCCTGAGGGCTACTATAGGAATATTATAATAGGATAGTTATTTTATTTTATTAACATTCTAATTGCTAATGAAGTGAATCTGATGCGTATTTAAAATAAATACATACATTACGGAGCATGTTCTTACATTCTTAACAAAACTATTGTATTTCTTAACGAACTTGGAAGAGATCAAGTCAGGAAATAACATTACCACAGATACTAATGTGACGTATGAATAAAAGATTAGTATAATCTCGTTGAAATTCGTCTGGTGTTCGGCTGGGGAAAAAAATATTCTGTTAACAGAATCCGAGGTACACTTGTTCATTGTCATTATCATCTCCATCGAGCATTCGTTCGATACGCTCGTTATCTTCAGAATCTCGGCTGCAATTAATCCAAGCTGTTGCATGGACTGCGACGTATCGCAATTATTACTATTATCGTCATCTCCTCTATTATTAGCGTCTCTCCGCGGCCATGTGTACCGACACGCATCTGTGCGTGTGTACACACACGCTCAATGCGAGCCGTTTCTGACGTATTCTAAAGTCACGAGCCGTCGTCGCCACTTATTAATTGCACGTTCCCGCGTGAGACGGACCGCTTCTTCTCCTTCCATCCACGGATGCTGCATAAGAAAGTCTGGTTGTGCGCCGCGCCGCGCGCTATACCGCGCCGTGCCTCGTATTACGAGACTGATTGCTACGCCTTTATCGGCCACGATAATTAACCGAATCATACGTACGATACCGCTAATGACGCACACACTTGACCACGCGGGATGTCCCCCACGGAAAAAAAGTTGCTCGCGAGATATCCGCTGATTTATTTATAAAAACACATTAATGCACCGGTGACTCTCGTGGAGGAAACGAACTGGCTAACGACGTGTCTCCGCGGTCCCGGGCGCAGAAAAAGAGCTCGCGTGCCAACGGCGGAACGTGCAGCTGTGAGAGGACCGAGCCTCTTCTAGGCGACATACCATCGACGACCGTAATGTACCTAGGATAAAGTAAGCGTAGGACATAACAACTTCTGCCTATTAGACATTTTTGCGTTCACCCAGAAGTAACAAGTAACAACTCACATCATCCAATAAGATCACATTTGTTCTTCGCACAGAAAGAGATATAAATCTGTGTATCAGTTCCTAACGGCGCGCGTGCACTTCCTTTTGAAAACGAGATTAACGACAAGGAGAAGAACATTCCGATTGGATGGTGGCTACGACTACGAACGCCGTTTTGCATATCCATCCGAGGATGTTAAGAAAGTGTGAAGAAATCAGTGAGCTTTACGAAAAGCTGATAGTCGTGTGATCGTACAGGAGGAGGAAGATGGAAGAGCGATGTTCAATGATCTGTGGCAGATGGTATCACGGTACACCTGTGAGCGGCACGGCCGATGGAACCGCGGAACGTGCCGGCGTAACATCGAGCTTCCAACAGGCTGATCGTAAAGCAGAGTCGAGATCGCTTCGTTTAGATGCTCGGCTTCGACACGGAAAGTGGGGATAAACCGACGGAGGCCGTTTAGTGGGGGCACCTCGTCGTTCGCGGGGAGTTATGAATGAGTCGCGGAGTTCTGACCCACGAGTGTCACGTGGTGGGGGTGGTGGTAGCGGTGAGAGCGCGAAGCGAAGGGGGGATGCGCGATCGGCGGCGGCAGGAGGAGGCGGCGATAGAGGCGAAGGAGCAAAAGGAAAAGGAATCCGGGCGAAGAAGAAAGAATAGAAAACGAGCGAGAAGTAATGAGTGATTTTTGGGCGGACAAGGAAGGGAGAGAGGAAGCGATCGAAGGGAGAGGGATCGAGGAAGAGCGACGGGGTATTCGATAGTAGGGATACTTAGGATTGATTGAAAGCGGGATATGGGCCACGTGCTTCGGTGCCTTTACGATCGTATATAGGCACCGGTCGACCGAGTGGCCACTACCATACGCTGATAGTCATACACCCGAGCCGCGTGAGATAAAAGAGGAAAAGGAACGTCGCTCGCGAGGAAGAAGTAAAAGAGGAAAGAAAGGAAGAGGAAAGAGCACGAGAAGAGAATACAATATAGACAGAGAGGGAACGGGCAAGAGAAACGACCTACCGACAAGCAAGGCAGACAGACAGAAGTCCGCCTTCCACTTCCATTCCCAACCTTACGCAGGTTCACTCCTACTATAACGACGAACGAACAGCCTGCCTCTGCTCGCTCGCCTGCCTATAGCTGGCTTCTCCTTCTCTGTTTCTATACCTACCTACCTACCTTCGCGGCGCGCCGTGGTTTAACTCGGACAGAGGCGAGAGGTGATACACTCGATACACTCAGCCGGACGAGGGCGACGAAGACCTCAGTCACCTTCTGACATTCGGTATGGTACAACCTTACCCCACCGCCGTGCGGCTAAGAAGGTATCGCCAAAAGGAGGGTTGAAACGATCCGGTACTCGAGATCGAGGTGGACAACCCATGAAAGGTATAATCGCCTAAAACGAAAGAGAGAGAGAGAGAGAGAGAGAGAAAGACCAAAAATCGGGAAAATCAAGGGAAGAACGATAAGCGAAAGAAAAGAAAAGGCCGTCGTACAGCAACCATCGACGCGGACCACCCTTAACGGTGTACTAAGCTGTCGATTCCCCCCTCCTCCCGGCACATTCTTAAGCACCTACCTCCCCTCCTCCTCTTCTTCAACCTCCCTCTGAGACAACTCTCGTAACCCCCTTCTCCCCTCGTATAAAAATCAGTGCATCGCGTGTGACGGGATCAGTACTAAACGGGTTGTGATTCTGTGCGGACAGTTTTTCAAGTGTGACCATCGTCACTGGTAGCCGGAACACACGGGACAGTCCTGGCAGATCAGACACAGGAGTGGACGGCATTCTGTCTTCTGTCACTTATTTTTTAACAAATATCACACGACGAGCTGTTCTCCAACACGATTCGTAACCACCACGACAGTAAATACACGCTCGATGACAGGGTGCCACTGACCCGCGCCTTCACGCAGCTAGTACGGTATAGGAGCGGAGACACGCGAGCGTCTCGCTTGCTCCTTGACTGCCACGCGCCACCGCGAGTGCCTGCGTGCGTCGAGAGAGTGATCAAGTGCTATGCGAATATGACAGTCGCGAAGAACGCATCGGTGGCTGGAGATCGGCAATTGACAATGGAGGCGATTCTAGTTCGTGACCAAAGGACAACCTCGCACAGGGTCCTCGATCATGACACCTCGGCGAGCTGCTTGGCGAACAGCAAACCAGCTGCCAACACGACGACGACGACGACAACCTCGAAGAAGTGTAAAACCGTCCTTAACGCGAACCACCAATACGCGGCAGTAATTGCACCGAGAATAGAAAGTAACGTCCACAAGAAGAAACACTTGCCATGTGATTCGTGCCTCGTACCTGCTTTTTACGACGACCGAAGGATACGCGCATCCGTCACCGCGACCACGTGGTTGAGTAAGTCGAACTACTGACTATAGAAACCGATAATGTCTTGGTACCAACGATTGCCGAAAAAACACATGCGCGATAACTGTTGCATCTCTATCTTCTTTTTATTTTACATATCTCGATTCGAGAATTCATTCAGTTTGCTTGTATTCTAAATGAATGATACCCGGTACCGTTTCATTGATATGCCATGCTTTTTTTTTTATTTCGTTACACGCAATGTTTGAGGCGATCTGTTGGGACTGCTGCCAATTTGATACTCGCTAAGATGATTCAAGCTAGGATTTATAAAGCAATTTTTCGTCATAAAAAGTGCATAACCGTTTGACGAGAAGTCCCCTTAAGTAAGAAGTCCCGATCATCTCGACATGAGAACTCACGATTATAGACAGAAATAGGAATTGTCAGAATCATTTCAGATAGGTACCCTACGTTGTGCTCTACATTATTCTTTTATCATAACCGAAAGCTTGTTGTCAGAATAAAAGTTACATCTACCATCCGGTTGCAATGAGTTCCCCGAAATTGATACACTTGCAGATAGGCTTCGCTTTCTGCTGCAGACATATAGGCGTCCAAACGTCCGTTCCTTGTGATCGCTGCTGTTAATTACAATAATTAATTATTTAATTAATCAGAACCTAATTGATGTAATATCTCGAAGTTTCCTTTTATTTTTTAATTGGTTATAACGCCGCTTATTACTTATTGGGAATCCTTCAATTAATGACGAGCGTCACCGAGACAAGAGATACAATTAAAACGCGTTGAAATCGTTTAACGAACTGCAGTTAACAGAAGAAAACGTGTATCGTTAGGATGGGTGTCATTCGTTATCGCGTCTCTGCTCGCTCGATGTGCAATAGTACACATCAACACACTTGATGCTGACTCACGTAAAATCAATGCTTTCTTACGTAATGATCGTTCAGCATCTTTCCCCGGCTTTGTTTTTCTTCTCGTTTGCTCGAGCCATGCTTTTCCTTACTTTTGTTCCTTCAACGCGAACCATAAGCTCAGTGACGAAAGAGCACATGCAAAGTTCAAGTTTGCATTCCATTCGCATCATGCCTAGGATTCATGTACGCTGCATGGTTTCCGTCTGGAAGCAGTAAAAAAGTAAAAAATACTTCAGCTAAGGACGAGAATCCGCGAGAATCACCTGTTGCGGTGAGGCCTGATTCTTCGTCCGAGTTACGTACCAGGCAGCATTGCTGATCACTAACGACGACCAAGTTCCGCGTCAGTACGCGTCACAATACTTTTATTTCCGAAACGGATCTAAAAATTTCAAGATTACCCACGTGCATCGCACGACAGCCGAGCGTAACAGGTGCAGCCAAACGTGATCGTGCAATGCGTCCCGGCTGATCACTTTTCCCTATTGGCATTCTCTCTGCCCGTTTGACGTCACTTTTGAGCAAGTCGATGAACGTATTAGTCATCCTCCTTGTAACGGTCCCTCTTAACAATTCGTCCTCGCCCGTTATTCTCTCAAAATTAATTCACTTGCACACGTCGTTCTGGTTTTGCCCGTCTGCCTTTGCCGACGAAAATGTCTGTATAATAGACCATTCATGTTGAGATGAAATTTCTGAAAAATTTACTATCGATTTTAACAGTGAGCATGTACGCTCTGAATATCAACCTGTTGAACGTTCAGCGGTACAGGCACTCAGAGAGAACCCCAAGCAATCCCGCGGCGATTCGTAAAATTTTCATGCGCCACCCATCCGAGTGAAATGTCTCTTCGCAGACATCTGCGACACGTCACGTCGATTCGCTGTTTGTTCAGCATCAATGACATTCCTTACAAATTACTATCGGCTTGGAATTAAACCCATAACTGTGTTTCCCGTTCCTACAGCTGGCTACAATTAATACAGAAGGATAAAAACTGT
The DNA here is from genome assembly GCA_019453355.1 of Ceratina japonica. Taxonomy (NCBI): domain Eukaryota; kingdom Metazoa; phylum Arthropoda; class Insecta; order Hymenoptera; family Apidae; genus Ceratina; species Ceratina japonica. The sequence goes on along the minus strand of SMSR01009217.1, from coordinate 140,959 downwards.
TCCTCAAAGTTGATTTAGCGATATTGACATAATGACGTTCCATTAATCATTCTGGGTGGAAATTCATAGAAAACCTGCGCCGATGACGCATATGTAAAAGAGATAAAAATATTGTTATCCAGTTATTACATCATACTACGGAGTTGACACTACAATTCAGGAGAACGGTTCCTTGATTCATTCATGCTCTCGGTAGAGTAACACTAAATGCTATTGATCATGATATCCTCAACGAAATGACTTGCGATTTAAAAATAATCCGATTTATTACGTTCTGAACGGAACTCTGGAGAATGGTTAGGGGCCGACCGCAGGAGGCGTCGCGTTGGTGCCGGGGTGTAGACGGTGGTGATGCAAAATTGATCGTTAAGCGGAGTAAACTTAATAGACAAAAAAGGGTGTACAATAAATCGGCGAACGTATACATTCGCGGTGCGCGCCGCGACCTACCGCAACGCGCTTTAGTCCGGGCATGGACACGATCTGGATGATAAGGGGGTGGCGGGACGGGCGTAATGGGGTATAATTGTCGCGAGCAATGCGAGGACAGTGCGTCATTACCGCATTTTTCACCATCTTCTTGCCGACCAACAGCAGAGATGCGTTTGCACCGGTGTCCGCTGCTCTTTGCGCGCCTTACTTTTTTCCGTGCGGCCGCGGGTTCTTTGGAATTTCGTTGGAACGCCGTCGCCGAGCGTCGTCGTTGAGGTAGGTCCTAGCTGTACACCGTCCAGGCCACACGGGGCGAAAGTACAAAAGATGCGAGTGTCGACCGTTAGATAACCGCGTATACCGAATATCCGCGGTAGAACGCGCGATTCGGTGAACAGAGAGTAATTCGACATTCGCGAGTTGAACATATGTATCTAGAGAATCGTTCAGTTTTGTGCTTAAGCAACCCTCCAACAATTGAAAATATGATGCTAGCATTTGAAGATGCGTGTTCATGGATAAGGATGATAGCTCTCTTCTTGTATAAGAGTAGATTAGACATTGTCAATATTGTCTTCAGGATAGGTAACGCTCGTACCTTCGAGACAATCGGGATCGCGATTTCTGTACGAAGCAAATCGGATGATGCATTCCGGCTGGGAAGGTTGAACGTTACGAGCCACAGGTGGCTCTTTCGGTTTCTTACCGCTTAAGAATGCGAACTTGCTCGAAAGAGCGCACCCATCATCGCAATTCCGTTCCCGGACAAATTTGGCCGGTCACGGAGGACATATCGCATGGCAATTAACTTTCAGCGCGGCAAAAACGCGGCGTAATTAAAGGAACTGGAGAAAGTACGCGATGCGTATACCGCGCGACAAGTAAGGAAATATAATCGTAGACGCCGAGATCATTTACGTGGATCATGAGAACTTCTGGTACGATAAAAATACTTGCCGCATTATTGAATAGACATTTTTTCCAAATGTACACGGTTGTTTGCGCGTGTTAACGGAAAATCGGTACGTTAACGATATCGTTTCCACGGTGCCGGCAGATACTAATTGCGCCTTTATCCGTCTTAATCGTCGTTCCGCCGAGTCGTACGGCGGCGGGAATTCATCGAAAACGTGAAAACAAACGAAAGGTAATACGCCGGCACTGTTGCGTCGTACTCATTATACGCATTTTAACAGAGCGGCAAAAATTGATCGAAGAGCATGCGCGTATTCGCTTATCGCCGCGTCGCGTCGCGCCGTCGCGCCGACGAGCTCACGTGGCCGATGCGAGTGCGTGCGGTTAAATTCACGTGACTTCCATCAAAACTTCCTGTAGACACCGTACGAACGGTGTGTGACCTATCTATTTTCCGCCGAATTCCAGTCTAATTAGTCAAATTGATAACGCGGCGCGTGCCTTCTCATTTATCGAGGTGAACATTTTTGTTTACCAATTCGCTGACAATGAGAGCTAATGCGTCGGCGAGCGAATTGAATTTCTAATGGAACTACCCCCGGCGCGGTCAAGTCGGGTTAATAAGGAAAAGGCTACCATCTCTAGGCGACGCGGCCCGCTTCGCACAGTTATATACTATTTCGGGGCGTGAACTTCCCCTCGGTAAATTTACTCGCTTCCCGAGACGCGAAACGCACTTAAGAGCCGCTTATTAATATGCGTTAAATGTCCGAGGTGTCTCCCCGGCCTCTCCCCGACGCTACCTCCTTTTCACTATATCCTTTTTTCTCTCGCTTCGTCCGCTTATTTTTCTCCTTGCGACTCGGGAACGCGTCCGTCATACGCGTTGCATCACGCGTTGCTGCACATTAAAATTAAATTCGTTAGCGCCCGGACGGCTCGTACAACATACCTACATTTTTAAGTCCTTGATGCGACCGTTACGCGAAGCGATTCTCTTCCCAATCTGTTCGCCACTATGATACTTCTTCGACGCATAAACCGATACATAAACAACAGGAGTCATGTCAAGGTTCACTTAAATCATACTAATTGCGATCAATCAATTAAGTATAAAAATAGAAATAATAGAAGATCGTTTGATGTAACGTGATAGATTTTTCGAAACTCTTAATAGAAATTCCAATACGCGTAATTCTATGAGCCACAGCGATGCGTTTAATGGACGGATTTGCCTTGCAATGATACTTTGACGGCGAATCACGCTGTTTAGATCAATGAAAGCGACGTTAATGCTTGAGCACCGATCGCGTAACAAATCAAATCCGAGGATGTTCGCCGGGACGCGCATACCTACTTACCGCATCACAGGCGAGAGAGGAGAATGTTTAAACCGGAGAGAGAAAACTCGTACGCGCGCGGCAGAGGCTGCGAGGTGGTTATACATACAACGTACCGTCCGAATGCGTACGCGACTGCTGATGGTTTGTCGTCGTAGCGGTACACGTGATCCCAGGCCCCTCATCAAGGGTCGTAACTCGTGAAATAATGCGACGACGAATTCGCGTGGATATAATTCGACGAGCGGTGATCCCGAAACTGCCGGATGATCATAAGACGGCCTCGATCGAAATCTACCATTTAGGCGTTTACTATCGGCGAAGAGCGCAACCGAGGGCGGAGGGGGAGGGAGGAGGTATGCAGAAAAGGTGGAGAGAAGGAACAAGCCGGAAGCCCGGCGATGATTTCTCTCGAGGGCATCCTCCCCTCGCCCGAGTCTCACGTCAAATCGTTGATTACTACCGTACCGGTGTGCTGGTTCTTATCTTTTTCTTAATACGCGGACAATTCCGTTAATAACGTACTAGCGGCGGTTAGTTACGAATTGGAAATAAGCACAGCGGAATCGAAAGTACAACGCGGCCGCGTGACGCGTACGTATCGGAATTAACTCAACTGCCTTTTCAACGCTTCGGCTCGGTCCCATCCTGGTATTTTATGCGAGCGCGGATCGCGCTGAAAAATGTGCCGCGACGACGCGGCGCACTAACCATGTCGCATATAAATTGGCATGCACGATTTTAAAACGCTGAATCTCCCGGCGTTTAACCAATTATTAGTTGCCCCCCGGGGCCGCCTGCCTTTAAGTCAATTCAAAGCCTATTTCTCCGGCGATTACACATTTTTCTCCGGCGCAGCCGATTTGTACGTGATCAGCGAGTCACGGGTATATACATACGCGCTTGAGATCGCCTCGCGTGTCGCGTTCACCGTATAATCATTCCGATTCGATTTTCAGGGCTAAGCTGTCTTCTGGTGACTCTGCTCGTGGTATCGGTGCACGGCGCCCCGGCGATGACCCTCGAGGACAGACGACTGAGTTCGCCCCCGAAGTGGGTGAACCCTTGCGGCCTCGCCGCCGAAGACTTTACGGGTGATTTGGACGTGGTGCAGCTAACCGACTCGCAGCTTCTTCAGCAAGTTGTCGTTCAAGCGAAGACTGCGTTAATGCACGCAGAACTTTTTCGTGATGACTATGTAAGTATTTACTCGTCATTCTTTTATTTATTTCTCTTATATTTGTGATTACTAGTGGTCTCAGGCTTCCGACTCAACAATAATTATTCTACATAAATACAACTCGCGGTATTTCGAATTCAATTGCTTTTATTTCTCTGTTATATTATTAATCCTTCTTATCATTCTATATATTTGATACATACAAATTGAAGAATAAGATAGGAATACCAAGATGATTGCGTTTGTTTATTGTTAAAAATGATCAAGAAACTGAGATCACTGGCTCATGTTGCTTTTGTCATCGTCTTTCTTCTGAAGAATACCTATCTCTCAACTAAAGAGGATTCCAAACCTTTTCGTAACACGCAGCGTGTCTCGATCGCGCGCGGTATCGTCAATCAGAAGCGAAGATTAAGTTCATCAATGGTTCAATAATTACCGACGTGACTTCTGGTGGGGATTGAACGGGGAAAGGGGACATCAAGCGGAAGGCAGTTATGGCAGTACTTCCGGTCGTCCGGACGTTGATCGTAGAGTCGCACAGACCTTCGAAAGAGATCTCAGACTTACGAATCGTCTTTTGTAGCCGCTTGAGTGTATGTGCCAGCGGATTAGATATTACGCTGCTTTGTTGCTCCTTTCTCGCACGCAAATGACCTATAGTCAATGTTTTATTAAAAACACGTCTCGTGCATTGCGTCAAAAGGAAATAAGTTAGAACGTAACAGGTGGGTTTACGAAAACGAAAGTAAAGCTTATTAGCGAGCTATACAAATTCGATGACTATTAAATTATTCATTCTATATAAAAAATTTGTCCTCGACCAAAAGAAGTTTTTATCATTTTCCAGTACGTGCGTAAATAAATTAGAGTCTTTAATGTAATAATTATTTTATCCCATAAATGTATGATTCTTTATTTCTTGTTCTCCTTTTACACGATTTTCAAGGAAAATCACACCATTATGTATGAAATATTATATCTTCGTCATTTTAATCGGTGACAGTTGTCGATTCAGCTGCGTATTCGAATGTGACTTCGTTTGGTCGGAATGGATTGGAAAGCGCTCGCAACAAAATTGCTTCGATTCTCTCATTGGTGAATATTGCGCGTAATTTTTATTACTCGTAATTGCACATTGGAAATACAGAGTTGCCAGAGATAAAACTTTGTTCGCATTTCGGTCGCGTATCCGACGTAAATATCCGTCGCCGTTCGGCTTAGGTTAGACAGCTCGCCACAATGCTCGCGAATATCGTCAAACTCGTGTGTAAGCGATCTTGGGTGAAAAAGAAATAGATTCGTGTGACCGCGCACGGAGATCCGTTCGTTTCGAAAGAATCTTCCCAGCCGATCGTGCCTTATTATTTCTAACCAAGGACAATAAATCACGGGCCCCCGGGTTCGGCCTCTTGTTGCTCAAGGTTCCTCTCTTCTGAAACGATCCGAAAAAAGAGACGTGGAAACCGCAGGATCGAAGGTATGGTTACACACGCGAAACTTCACTCTCGTTTTTTTTTTAGGACAGATTAAGCTCGTCCCCCTAGTTATGCATCGTGCACACGTGTCGACATAATTCCGTCCCCATAACTGTGCATCCCTACGCGCCCGCTAAATTCTCGGAGCGACTTGACTCATCCTTCACGATCCGTTCTTTTTTTTCCTATGCATTTCCTGTTTTCCTATTACGCGACCACGTGTAGTTTCGATTACATTATGTCGGTAGGAATCTCTGTATTTGGCTCACTTGAGGAACGTGCTCAAAACTAATTCTTGTTTCTAGCGTTACGTAATATAATAATTAGGGTGAATCTTACAATCCACGCGACGCACAAACGATTGACAACGTTCTTCGCGTACCTAACTTCCATTGGGTCTAAGAAAAGGTCTCGTTCTCGGCTAATGCCATCAGTACACATTTGTCTACGCGGAACGAGTACGGAACCTAGAATGAATTAGCATTCATCGTGTGCGAGTATAAAGGGTATTTGTGTGTCTTCTCGCATGTAGAGGGCTCGTTCCGCCCTGTAGCCCCACCAAAGTCATCGTTACATCATCGTACCACGATACTCGATACCGATAGTTTCTAAGTCAGTATAATCCGATATCGCATTTGGCTCGCTAACAGTCTTTCTTCCTCGGTTCCCTCGGTCCTCAATTTTTTTACCCCGATTCTCGGGAGAACGAGTGGTCATTCGCGATACGAACGACGGCGGCGACATTCGAAACAAAAATTTGTTATCGACGCTCCACAGTAATTCACTAAACGGAGATGTCGCAGTAGCATCTGACCAACAAAAACTGACATGTCAACGGATCTATACTGCTCCCCGCTACGTTACGATCTCTGTCACGTCACCGCTTAATGGATTACTATGCAATACTGTTTTTCACACGATGAGATGGGAGTTTCACTCGGTAGTTAACCGGCTCTCTCGATTGCCTTGGAGCTTCGGCCTCTTTGAGGACGTCCGTCGATACCGATATTCTTGGCGACGCACCGTCTGGTGGTCCACTGACGTCACTCTCCAGATCTCGTTATCGCTTGAACGTCGCGTCGTGTCGGCAGACTGCGGAGCTGGGTAGATTAGCCAGGGATACCGGGAAGCAAGGACGTTTCATGAGACTGATTCTCACATGCACGTGTGTCCCGCGCGATAGGTGTAATTTCGAGGCACGAATTACATGTGCACATTCCTAATTGCAATTGACACTTGAATTATAAAAAGAGAAATATGAGCGGTCAACGCAATTATTTCTACAGCCGTTAAAAATAATACAGTGATCAGAAAAAAAGCAAGGAAGATTTTAGAACATTTCTTTAATGTCGTGTGAATGACTGCCAAAATCTGATTGTTTAGTTTTTGAGGATTTGTGTGACACGTCCTTGTCGGTAACCGCGTGAGTAAGTGCGAGTGATTGGACACATATTCGACGCTCTGTTCTACGTAGATAGGAAGTCCGACGTCTACGAGTCGTGTATATGCGCGGCGGTACGTGAAGGAATCGGATAAAATATCGGAAGCGGAGGATTCCAATAAATCAGAATCGGAAGCTGCCCCTCCCCGCCAAGGATGTGGCATCTATACACTACAGCGGCACTCCGCCTGCATACTAAAGCGCAGACCGGATATACAACCCCGCCAGTGCATTTACTCACCTCGATACATTCAGTACGCACTACGACACGTATTTTCTGCTACTCGGCTGACTTGGATGTCAATCCGTACGATTTCATTCGACGTTGACATATTTTTCGAATATGCCTACCTCCTCGCTGACCGATTTCGCTTTTGCGGTCACTGCGCGTTGTACGTTCTGTTGAAAAACTTAGGATTACATTCGTTAATTTTTAATGACCCAATGAGCAAAGCAGTTTTGAAACAATACTCGAATACTAAATTTCTCGTTCAAGTAAAATTGGACATACATACAAAAATGGTGAACTTTTATCATTTTAATGGGATTGACACTCGTCAACGAATAAAATTAGACAAAATGTTTGAATGCTTGAATTAAAAAAACATAGATAGACTGGCTTCCATTGTGCTCCGTGTCATCGGTTTCTAACCGAGATTCATTACACGCGAAAGTATAGAGCGGAGGAAAGATTAATTGAGCGGAAAATGGCGTTCTGAAATGGAGAGATTTTCATTCGCGTAAAGCCGGAGTTCCTTTGTGTGTCGTGGAGTATCGCGAGCACGGCAAACCATTCGATCGGTCCGAGGCCGTCGTCGCACCGAAATTTTATAACTTCTAATAAGCGGTGGAGCGGTGAAGCCGCGCTAGAAGAAAGACTGAGAGGCTAATTGATTTTGACGGGTCCTCGGTAGTACCGCAGAGACCATACCTACTTCGCTGCCAGCCTACTTCCTGTCAGTTTTCAGCCCGGTTTTACGATTATTCATGCCTCGGTGTGGCCGAGGAGACTTTTACGAGGCACAAAAGACCCGCGTCTCAGATTTGCTCGCCGCCAGTGGTTGTTAGCGACAATTCCTTTCATTCTTCGTCGTTTCTTCCCCCGTTTCTATCCGTCCCCTTTGCTACAACTTCGTGACCGTCTTGAAACAAGCAACAATACGAGAAACCCACGCGTTTCACCTGACCCGTTGCGGGTATTCGCGAACCCGTTCATTTTGAAATCGATAAAACACGACCTCCTACGCGTTCTTCTATTTTCTACCTCTTCACTAAACTGCCTGCGTACGTATCTGTCTGTATATCGAACAGAAATACTGTGGTTGACTAACGAGCATCAGCATTAGAAGAAGTCATAAAACCCACCGAAGGGATTTGAGTATTTGAACGGTTTAATTTGTATGGAAATGGGAAGACAGGAAGATAAATTGAAAAACAAATGTGTAAAGATACGCTTCAACCTATTTATTACGAGGATCGTTCGCGTAAAATAATCGTAAAATTATTTATTGATGACGCATGATTGGCCCTTTGCATGAAGCCGGTGCGCGTCTTCGGTCCTTCGGTAGTCAATGCTATCCGTGTCGGTGATAATAACAGTCCGTGATGCAATCAATGACCGGTTGATTTTAATCATCGTGTTTAACATTTCCCATACAAAGTCTCCATTTTGAAAGGTGTTTGTATCATCTTGGAGGGTTTCGTAACGATTGGGGCGTGGAGGAGGATCGATTACAGATCAACGAAAACGACCATGTATATGGCTCGATATTCATACAAGACCCCGTTAGTATACGGATTCGACAAGCCTAGCAGTTTGTCTTCCCGTTTATTACGTGACATTTTATGGTCCTCCATTCCAAAACAGTTTCATTTGTTTGCCTACTCTTCAGGTTCGATTTATACACATTCTTATTATTATATATTTGACGAATCGAACAACGAAATTGCAGATTCTATGGTTTCGTCTGGTTGGAATACGAAAGGGATCATGCGATGCCTTTTTAACGACATCAGATGCTACTTTTAAGAATAAACAATTTATCAGCAGCATAGTTCTGAGGAATGTTGTTTGCTTGTCACAGTATTATCGCGTTCCGCAGGTCATGAGAGTAGTATCGCGTGATGATTATTTCCATTCCTGGGCCCAGATAAGGGCCCAGATAGCTGTCTTATCTTTGCGCGAGCCAGCTGGTCCGCGATGCGAGGTCGAAGACATTCATTGACATAGGTGCTTGTGTAAACGTAAACCGTATCAATTGATACCTATTTCAATTATAATACTATGTGGGATGATATTATCCGACGCATAAGCATTAATATGATCGATCAGTAGGTTCCAATTCAAAGTCCTCAATGAACGTGTTATGAAACCATATGCAGATTATGGTTACTTGCAGAAAATTAACGATTCACGAGAAGAGTAGACAAAAGGCAATCGCTATTATTGTAACACATGTTTAGTGAATTCAGTATAAAAGGAAGATGAGATGAAAGTATGATTATCAACTACGTCCGATTCATGCTATTTTCATTCTAAATGTTGTCTTTACGTAAATGATGAGCGTTACAACGTTTGTTACGCGAGACGCAGCGCTTGGTCGTATGCCGATGCGACCTTGCGATCGTGTTAGATCCTTTTATATCGGTCGTGCGGCGCTTAAAGTTTCGCGGAACGTAGTCGCTAATGGAGCATCCCGAAGTCGTGACGCGAGCGAAGTGCGCAAGGGAGTCCTCCCTACCTCCGAGCTTGTTACGCGATTCAATGCTCGTTCTCGCGTTGTGAATCTGCCAAGTGATTCATAAACGTTTTCGAGATGAGAGCTGTGTATGCGTGCATGTAAGGATGCACGTACGTGTGTATGTATGCGCGCGCCCGGCGAGAGCGTAATTAGCGTGTCTGGCCCGGCGCCTCTGAGCTTCCAAGTAATTTCTGGGTAACGGTCTAGATTTCACGAGCTGACCCACCTTGGTATTCCCGAAAAGTCAGCGCCGGATCCATGCCCGCTCAAGGCAGGCGCGTGGCCGTGTTCACACGGGATTCGCGATGCCCGGCCTGGGCTTGGCTTACTCATCCGTTAGCATACGGCTTGTCCACGTTCCCATATACTAGTACCAGGAACGGGGGATATCGGGAGTCTGATCGTGGACGAGGCGCTGTTTAATCGGTGACTAAACCCGGCAACCTGTTATTGAACCATACTGCTCCCGTAATGAAGGACTCGGCTCGAGATTTTTGCATACGTATGGAATCCCTGCATGGGTCGGATGCAATGCTAGCCTCGCGCGAATTTTCAAAATAAAGACATTTAGCGTTTCATGGCCGATCATTGCTACCTCTGACGTGTGAATACGGCTTACTCGCACGGAACATAACAGTTAACGCGAGGATAAGTGTTCATCCTTCGTTAACCTCTGTTATTTTCTTTTTTACTTAGCTCCTTCTTTTTCATCCATCTCGTTCTCTTTCTACCTTCTTCTTTTTTAGACTAATTTATGTAAATAAGGGAGTCTATGCTATATCTTAAACTTTGTACATTTATTAGAAAGGCGATGATAAAATCTAACTATATTTTACTTAGGAGTTAATCTTTTCTATCAAATATTATTTTAGTCAATCTATATAAAACATGTGTCCCCTCTCACTGCTTTTGGTTAAATTAATATCTGCTGTAGAAGGCAAGATTTGGAACAACCTTTTTGGAAATATTGATGGTTGACTTTAATTTGCAAGCTATTAGTAAAAGAAGTTTGTTTCGTACATATTTACTCATATATATAATATATGGATATATTATACATACACAAGAAGATAAATAACGACTGTATGCTTTAGTGCATATTTGCCTCAGATGAGTATACATGTACGAGGCAAACTAAAGTTGACCGCCAATTTCTTTCGATGGTTGTTAAATTCTTGCTTTAGTATATATGTTAGTTTGATCAAAATCAGTAAATACAAATACTTTTTGCAAATTTCAAGTAATTCTTTTAATAATACGTGCAGTCTCTTTCTGTAATTTTTCAGGCCAGGCAGACATTTAACATCGACTTTGCCGAATTACATTCATCATTTAAAAACAATCATTACGATTGGCTACCTGGCTTAAGAGAAATTCCCAAACAGCTAGGGGAAGCATTAGATCAACAATATCTTGCCAGATTAGAAGTATGTACCGCTTGCTCAATCATTTGTTCTTCTTCTCATTTCAATTGTTGTATTAAAAACTAAACATTGTTCATCTGTTTTACAGCTTGATACGGCACTCGTCGATGCGTACGAATACATGCAAAAGTATGCGGTAGGCTTGGAACAAATTGTGTGGGACCAAGAAGAGTATCAACTTGAGTTCCGGAAACAATTTAAGGACACCGAGTACAAGCTCCGAACGGTTAGTGAAGATGACAATTTCAATTCTTCGAATACTCAGATATCAATTCTGAAGTACATTATTTCGTCTTCTATAATTTTTAAAGTGAATGGAATTGTAGTTTGCGAGATAGATGGAAAAAAAGATCTTGCACAACTTTCACAGTGGTACCTATGAATTCTATTAGCCTGATTCATATTTTCCATTCTTTCAAACGCAATAAAAGTACTAGTACTCATTTACGAGTTTGACGCGAAACCCGGACAGCTAAATGTTCGAGTCGGAAGATAAAAAAGTTTACAGTCAGTTCTACAGCTCATTTAACAAGTATGGATCCTAGTTACATTTCACGTCGATTTCTGAAACCGAATGTTAATGTTTGTTTTTCTAAAATTAAAAAATTCCACCACTGCACTAAATTTGACAATCCTGCCACAAAATTGTGTCAATATTTAATTCGTTGTTTACCGCGAAAAATAATAAAGGTGTCACCAAGATATGTACATGACGCGACAAAAACAACTCAATTTGCAGGTTCTTTGCGAGCTGCAAGTGGCACTGGTGGAGCGTCAACTGTCACCACGACCGGATGTGACGCGTGACATCATGAAGTCTGAATACCGCGAAATGACAGCAGAGACGTTCAGGAACCTGCGCGACTGGCTGATCTTTCGGGACTACATGAACGGCCTCGAATACGTGGTGCAGGTGTTCGAGCACCTACGCCGCAGTCTTCAGTCCTGAGGATGGCTAGGCGGAAGCCGAAGAAGGGCTACCAGGCGTCGACTCGCCCGTCTCAGGAAACCGGAACAGCCCAACCTGGACGAGAGCCAACACTCTCGTTATGAGGTTGAAACAAACAAGTGGGTACACACAGTGGGAGTAACCAGGCTTGGTCTGCTAGGCGCGTTAAGGGTTACTCCGTTCCGTTTCCGGTGAGAGACACGTATCCACGACGACGACCGGCCTATACGTCGGTCGCGTCGTTCGCAATCGGTGAGAATCGATCGATATCCCGTATCGTCTGAACGCGGACACGCGCGCGTGTATCAAGCTGACCAGCAGCGTTGCTTCGAGACAGAGACAGGATCGACCGAAAGAACTCTTTAACGAGTCTCGCCGATTACGCGTATGCACCATCTATACTCGGCGTTCCAATGAGATCTGGGAAAGAACGAGGAGGATGGAAGCAGGAAACAGAGTCGTACGATGCGCAACCCATTGGCTTTCGCCGCCGCAGTCACACGATCGTATGCGAACACGTACATAATATCACTACCTATAATTTTGTTTACACGTCTACGCACGCTAGCACGCGTTCTCCTAATGCGTTTCGTGAAAGAAAGGGATCCGCGCCCAAAGTATTGTATAATTGTAATGCAGGAGATCGAACGAAACGGCAAAGGACTATGAAGATCACCTAGTTTTGTGCGATATCTTCACACTTCATTGAGATTCTCATCATCGAACAAATTGTTGTAGTCTAGTTTTTCATCCCTTATGATTTCTCTCACGTCGCTTCGTACAAATTTTAAATACTTACCCCGTAACATGTTTTACCTGTGAATACCTTAATGCGTTTTACTATTTTATCATCAGACGCAATTTCTCTTCATTTTAGTCGAATAGTATTCAATATCATCCGACGAAATTATTTTTAATCGATAAATTATTCAAAAGCGAAAATACTCGGTCGACGATCTTTATTATCCATGAACAGTCATCGATGATCATTATTGTCGACCCAATGTGGTGTCCTTATTCTCTTTTGAATAGTTTCTCGTTTGAGATGTAGGTACTCGGTTTTTATTTCAAATTTCAAACCAGCCACACCGACAAGTGTTTTGCATTGAAGAACGTGAAAGAGAAAGGAATAAGACGTAAAAGAGGTTGAGCCGATGAGGAGAGAGAGAGAGAGAGAGAGAGAAAGAGAGAGGGATTCAAAGGGAATCTGTCTAAACGAGCTTGTGCACCGCAGCGGTATTATATCCTAAGTATACATGAAAGTACAGTATTCGCGCTTTAACTTAGACTATTTGCGTCGAGCGAGAAGAAAGTAAGAAAATTCTGTGCGCGTAGCTACGTCGCGTGGTATAACACGCGAGCAAAGGATAGCGACGAGGACGGCGTATATTTCGAACGTCTCGTCGAGCACAAGAACAGGAGGGAGAAACGAAGAAAAGGAAAAACGAATCCCTCGACGAGCCATCCGCGCCCCCCTCTTAATCCTAAATATTAATTTATTGACTAACTGTAATATTATTATATCCGTATTTATTCAGATTATTTATTTTATTTTTATAAAGATTTTACATGTCCGATTAACTGTATTTGAAGTGTCTAGTTGAGCTTACAATTACCTACAGTGTAAGGGAGAGATACAGAAGGATATTTATTATTATTATTATTATTATTATTATTATTATTATTATTATTATTATTATTATTATTATTATTATTATTATTACTATTATTATTATTATTACTATTATTATTATTATTAATATTAATTATTATTAATATCATTAGTCGAATTTTTCATAGTATCGTAGGGAAGGAGAAGGAAACGCATCGACGCGGCCCAACGCCATTATACGTTACGCGCCGCGCTGCTGCTGCAACTCTCTTCGCTTTGACGTACCTTTGCACGGTATGAACATACAAATTCGATAGAGATCACAGCAACGTCCATTCCTCCTATACTTTTTATTTGTTGCGATGATGTATTTACACGCGCAAAATACGAGCTACATTTTTTCAATTAATTTAAAAACCGATCTTATAATACGGTATTGAGATTCAATGGGTGGTTCTTTTAGAGAAATCTCTCTTCTTTCTTTTCTCTTTTTCATTTCCCTTTTTTTCAAATACAGTTTTCGACACTTTTTTTTTCGATATCCGAGACTGTTTACGGACTTGACGAAATGCAATTTTCAGTGATCCGAAAGCTCCTTTTTTTTTATTCTTTTTACTATCTATTACTATTTATACTTTGAACTTAAGGAATTTTAATAATTCGTTTTATATAATCCAATTCATTTTATATGTATTACTAAGGTCTCTATTTGAATTTTATTTCTTCCCTTTCAACCTTTTTTTATGAGCTTTCGCATCAAGGGAGACGTGTCGCCTAACAGAACGTCGGAGACAGTCGACTGCGCAGACTTTTCGTACTTACAATTTGTCATTGGAGCTTAGATACACGGCTAACTGTATCGTCCTGCAACGAAAGCGCTGACGAATCTTGTCTATCGTATATTTAATTTGCGTGTAAATGACGGCCTATAAGCTTACCATTGGATGGCGTAAAATGTGCAGGAGGTTAGTAACTAATTCTGGAATGTACTACACGAAAAAGACACCTTCAATTCCATATCATCGTATCTGTGATATGCATCGTGAACGCCCCTCATACAATTAATTATCATCCATTGAATCGTGCTTCACGCACCCGATTCTTCTACATTTGGAGAAGTGGAAAAAGCGAAAGGAGGAGGAAAAAATATTACAAACGAGTTAGATGTACGAGAGAAGGCGCGCGTGTATGTGTCTATTATATTGTGAACGAATGAGAGAAAGAGAGAAGGGAAGACAGGCCGATCTGTGTGGCAACGTCGATCTCGTGAATCGATCTCGAAATGCGCATTTCACTTTATCATCCTGTTTTATACATTTTTATTTAATAGACGGTCGTTCATCCTGCGAAAGAATTGATCATTTTCTAGCAACTTTATCCTTTATTAAAATAAGGAAGACTGCCATTTAAGTTCGATCGCTCCACAATCGTAGACCTACTGGTCTGGCGAAAAGTCGAACGCGTTCGTCATCGAGAACAGATCACACAGAGTTACCTACTTTAAGATTGGACTTCTTGGAAAGTGTGTATTATTCGGCCATGAGCAGCAGCGCAGCTTGTGCAAGCGTCGATTAGCAAAGTAATTCTGCCGGCTGCCGACGTGACAAAATCGTCAAAATTCGCATGGAATCACTGCGAAAACCACGCTTCTCGGCAATCTCTGTCTTCTGTTACCCACATGGAAAACACGGTGGAACTTACCTACCGAAACAAGGGTCCAGCCGGTCCAAAGCGAAATTTTGAATGCGAATAATTCAATGAGGATGTGCTCGACTCGTTGAATAACGATTGGATTGGATTACGTAAATAGTCGATTCCGGTGACACTTTCTACGGTCACATTCTACGCGATTGAAGCGTGCGATATACGGGAAAAATTTCGTGTAAAGTAAATATCGATTGCTTGATGTATGTTGTACATAAACAAACTTGATGATGTAGAAAATGGAAAATATAAGTATATATGTGAATATGTAATATGTACAGGGCCTCTCTCCCCAAATGCCCGCTCTGTTGTATCATATTAAACCAAAGACAGTTCAACATGGATCATCTTGTCATTTCATTTGACCGGTCAGCTCTCCAATCCCATTTTGTACTCTCCTTTAATTACAAGACAAACTTCAAAACTACGATAAATAATCGACCACAAATGCCCTTTTTATTAGTTCTCATTTATTACATGAAACATGCCAATTTTATTTAATCACTTTCAGAGTTGTCGTAAAATATCTGTATTCTATAATTGAAAATTTTCATAGTAAGTATTAGAAATTCACAAGTAAACTTTAAGTTTATTTTAATCGCGGAATAGAAAACACAATTGAACTTAAACTGCGAGAGAAAAATATACACGGTAAGTGATTCGATTTCCGTTTCGTGCGCGTCGATCATTCCTTACCCCGCTGCTAAATCTGCTGGCCGGACACGAGGAACGAGTTGGTTGTTTCCCATGATCAATTGCTTAGTCGTCGTGCATGCGCTCGTCTTCGATGTTTGAGAGGAAACGCGTAAGTACATGATCATCGTCCCGGGCACGGCTCTGTTCGAAGCCGCCGTGTTTGCCTACGCTGTTAGCTCGTTGTCATCGCTCTCCCAACTTACCTTCTCATAAGGATTTCCACTTCACTCGTGCTGACCGTCTGTTTGACGATCCCTGCCCGTCTTCCCTTTGCGTCCTCGCCCAGATGGTTTCTCGAGCGCCGCCAAGGTGTCAATGTTTTGCCTAGCCATTAAGATCGTTAGTCCTTCTTCCTGCATCGTTATCTGTACGCATTCGGTCGGTGAACGATCCCCCGATGATCAGAAATTCTATCATAATTACACCGCGACCAAGTTTGCTCAGCGCGCCCAACGACACAGGCGTGCGAACTGTCGTAAGATCGAGCAGCCAAGAAGTCTCGGTCCCTCCTATTTTTATCTGAATGCGACGAATTACGGCGAGACGCACGTAGGTAATTCGAAAGCGAAATAGAATAGGAGGAAGAGGAGGGGTAGCAGGAAAGAAGGAGAAGCAAAACCGCGCACGGTGATTCAGAAGAACGACGTGTTTTGAAATACTGCTGGAGAATATAAATATTCATACGTCCTGTTATACAGAGATCATCGAGGAAGCCGACAAGTATTTAAGGCTGGTTAACAAGGTAGGAGCGAACAGTGGAATCCGAAAGGTCCGGCGCATACATACCGGCGCGGCGCGGCGCGGCGCGGCGGACCCGGAGCCGAAAAGAGGACCGAAAAGGATGACGCGCCGGTGTCTTGGCTGATGATGCAGGTAGGGATCGACGATCGGATCTCATGCGGCGAAGTATGAATGAGTCGTGAGAAGAGGCCAAAAAAATCGGTTGGTACCATGAATGGCTGGGAAAACTGCGACGTTCCCTCGAAGAATCTGCCCCCGCCCCTCTCTCTTTCCTTTCTCTCACTGTCTCTCTCTCTCTCTCTGTTTCTCCCTCCTCCACCGCCTTCCCACCCGACGCGGTGCGGTGTCTCTCTTTTCTCCCGTTTCGGCCGATCCTCGATGACGGCGAAGTGCGGACGATCCTTTTGCACTTCGAGTTTCGAGCAAGTCCTGGGAGCGGCCCGAAATCGTCTAGCCTCCGTTGCCGCGGGCAAATACTTCGGCTCCTTTCAGCTCGAAAAAAATAGGAGGCCTCGTTGTAATTAGGACAGTGCGCCCGCATGGCCTGTTGGATGGAAGTCTCCTCCTCGCCACCTCCTAACCATTCTCCTTCATCACCCGCTATCTCGTTCCTCCTGTCCTTCTTCCTTCGCCGTTCGCTCTCACCTGGATCCTGTCGTCGCCCTCCTCTCGCCTCCTCTTTTACTCCCTTCCTCTACCGTCCTTGAATACCCGAAGGCATCCTGCCGCTACATTCCTAGTGACCCTCGAGACAACTTTCAATAACGTTTGAGACAAAAGGCTTCCAAAGTTGAGTTCAGCGGAGAGCCATGAAACCCTCCTCTGTGTGCCCCCTGTGCGTGTGGGCGTAACGCCTCGCGCGTCATGCGAGGATTCGAGATTGCTCCAACTTTAAAAGGACGGTGCCCGTTGCCATGGCGATAAGCTTCCATCAGGACACGCTTCGACGTTCCCTTCTACTTAACTAATTTCACTTATCTATGATTAATGCTAACAGGTGGATGAAACTACGGAAACAATTACAATCTCGATTTTTAAGCTTGCGAATATTTTCAACGAGCTCCCAAGCATTTATTTAAGCTGACATTCTCTTCACGAGGAGATCAAATCAAGTCGAGACTATTTTTATCATAGTGAATGTTCGTTCTCAACAAAAGCTGACACTTCCCTACTAAAATTCACCCTCTTCAATTATTATGTTTGAGAATGATTTAAAGACAGTATTTTTGACGAATTAATTAGTAATAGAATTAATTAGTAAACATATTTATAGTAATATAGATGAAGTTTCATACGTATTCGTTATGCATTTAAATTTCACACTTTATTTCATAACTCTGATCAGCGATAACGCTTCGCCGACCAACGGTAGAATACAATTCTCTTACGTGAAAGACTCCTAAAAAGTCATCAAATCTGAATGACACACGCAAGCTCGTTACGGAGAAAGTCAAAGATCGTCGGCGAGCCGAGTGTTTCCCAACTTTTCGACGGAAATCTAGATGGGAAGGGCATGTGTAGCATCGGGAACGTGGTTTCTCTCGGTCAATGTCGAGATGGTTTCAGAGAAAAGAGGTGCCGTTCGTGGGAACCGTGAGACCGCTTCCGAGAAACCTGAATAGCACGTAGACATCGAGCGGAAAAAAGAAGGTGGACGAAAGATTGGGAACTTGGCGGGAGGCGAACGGCGTTATAGAAATTCGGATGTTTCAATGTTTCGCAATGTATATTGGCGTCGCGTTCTCGTCGAGTGTGTGTGGCGTGGTCAGCGCGCGAACGACGATCGCGTCGCGGTGGTTCGACCGCCAGAACACGATTTCGGCCAGTTGTTCCGGGCCAACGAGATGCATTTTGTCGCGAGATAACGCGGCGAGGATGATTCGGGCGCGTGGGTGGGACGACTGATAAATGGTGAAACACACGAACACTTTTAACGGCTAATTGCCGTAGATAGGAGCGTTTCGAGATATTGGCCTCAGAGCTGGCATATATTGTCGATCGTCCTCGCGAAATGCATGGGAACCAGAGTCATCTAACCCGACGTCTGGCGTCATCGTTTCCATGACGGTCTTCATCTGTATGTGCAACCTGCCGCCATGGCAAATAACAACCAAGTGCATCGAAAACCGATTTGATGAATTATTTCTACTAGAAATCTTAAATGACACTCGGTCTCAAAGATTCACGATTTTTTTAAACTTCCAGTGAAATAGACTTGCAAATTTCCTATTTTACAGCGTGCCCACCTGTTTTAAATTAGTTCTCATGAAATTTTATTTTACTCTTCGTTCCGATTTCTGTTAAAATCTCTAATTGTAAATCGATAATACAATTAGGTGTTTGACATACGAAATGAAAGGATCGTACCACGGTATTAGAGATGAGCCATTACGGATCGTTACAGATCTTTCGGGCCCTTATGCGAAGTAGACGCGGCGAAGGCAGTCGGTTGCGAAGGTTTTAAGAACGTAGCCCGAAGTCCGGAGCGGGACGACGACGCGACGACGAGGTCGCGACATCGTGACCACGGCCAGCCACTGATTTACATATTGTCCACCGGTGAAGCAGCATCGCGGCTCTTTGTTTTGGAATGCCTGCCGAGAGCGAGGAGAGGAGCGTTCCATCTCCGTTTTTCTTCGGTCTCGGCCTCTCTTTTTCTTCTGCTCTCCGTTCGTAATAGCATCCAGATCCCGACGTCAGTGCTATCCGCCGAACCACCAACGTTGATCTCCCCAAGAACTCAGAGAGAAGGCGTCGAGGTAATGCATTCTCATTTTTCGAGCGGCGACACCCTTCCTGTTGTTCCCGCTCACTGTATACTGTATACGAACAAGGCCGACGATCAGCAGATTAGAAAATTCTTCTCGGCGCGCGTCCTCGTTGATTCTCATGGATAACGTTCTAGATACATGCATGCACGAAAATTGGAAACGTCGAAATAGTTTGCCTCTGATTTTTTCTTCATACTATTCAAAATATTTAACGGTCACGTAGATCACGTTACATTAAGACATCAAGTGTTTGCATGAATTTGAAGTTTTCTTTTAAATTGAAGANTAACGTTCTAGATACATGCATGCACGAAAATTGGAAACGTCGAAATAGTTGCCTCTGATTTTTTCTTCATACTATTCAAAATATTTAACGGTCACGTAGCTCGCGTTACATTAAGACATCAAGTGTTTGCATAAATTCGAAGTTTTCTTTTAAATTGAAGGTGGCGAATCAAACTTTTGACGTATACATCACTATTGAAAAATTCTATCCAAGTCGTCAAACTATTAATTTCGGGATTTGTAACATGCCCTCGGATTTAAGTTTTAATTTAAAAAAAAAATCATCGTCCTACGATAATTCGTTGCTGAGCAGTCAGTTACCAAACTTGGGCAATTTTCGTCACTTTCGTAGTGTCATAATTTTGTTGCATGTACATAGAACGCCTACATTGGCAGGATTTACAAAAAAATAATAANATTCGTTGCTGAGCAGTCAGTTACCAAACTTGGGCAATTTTCGTCACTTTGGTAGTGTCACAATTTTGTTGAATGTACATAGAACGCCTACATTGGCAGGATTTACAAAAAAATAATAGTACGGATTGTCCCTTTTGGTGTTCAACAAATGACCATTCGGAGTGGAGATGAAAGCGATGTGTCCATCAGTGCGGCAGGTATTGGCACGCTCGTCCGTTCTATTCTTCCGGGCAAAAGCGAGGCGAGACCTGGAGAGCCGTGAAGCATCGATTACGAAACCATTGGCGAACCCCTGAGCCAGGTGGCCGCGTAGAAGGCGCCCGGTGGTAAGAAGAGCTGTAAAACCGATCCCTCGCGGCAGATTAAGGTGTCGCAAAAGTGAATAAGCAAACTACGACGTGCTGCGAATAATGAAAAGCGGCAGGTTAAGGGTTTCTTTTGCTTTTGCAACGTTGCTTTCAGGGCTCTCTCTTCGCTGCGGGTGGAACTGCATTGACTCGTCCGTTTTTCCATCGCGTCTTACTAAATCAAAGGACCCTGCTACATTTTTCAGTCCTCACAATGCCGAACTAACGGTCGCCGATCCCTATAGTGTTCGCCGATTTACTTGACACACTGTCAAGGGTAACAGGCTCAATACCGGCGTGATTTTCTCTTTGATGGCTGTATTAAGACGGATGATGATGTCGGTGAAATTTTCAAAGTGGAAGTTCATAGCAAATTGTTGATTCCACAGGTCACTTACATATTTGGTTCATCGAATATACTGTACTTTTAATTTCCTTATAAAAGTAGGTACGACAAATTTCGATTATTTTTATACATTTTAATATTTATAGTTACAAAATTTGATGGTTTAAAGGAAGCCCGAAAAAAGGCTTTTTTATAATAATAGCTTGAGAAATCTAAACATGTTAACTCGCAGTGATCCTACCAAAAAAAAAAATAATAACTCTGTGATGATCCTTGTAAAATTTGTTTTCTTTGAGAACACCTAGCGATGGAAATGCCCCTCATTCTTCATGACTCGAAGTTCTCATTGGCAAAAAAAGCACAAAATTCTTTGATAATCTATAATTTCGGATTCGCTCCTTCAATATTAGCGCATTTTGGATTGTATTCGGAATGGAAGTCCAATGAGTGGGTAAATCGAATGTTTAAAAGCGTTGTGAAAATGTCAGCGAATGACGTTGGTAGAACGAGAAAGGAACGAAAAAGAAATTAATGAAAGAAGAAGAGAAATACGCGAATAGAAATGCGAGTGTCGAATGAAGACCTTTAGGAAAGGCTTGCCAAACCACAAAACCTGCCGTGAATCGAACATTTCCGAATCGATGTTGTCCAGCTTGCCGATCCACTGCGCCGTGCCTCTCCTCTTCATCGTCCCACTTGTTGCCGACCGCAGCCGGGCACGAGGCTCATGCTGATGCCTTGTTAACATCCGCGAAACGACCATCAAGAATCCCAAAGAGGTTGCCGCATTAGAACCGGCCGAGAGGAGGAAGCGACTTCGGGTGACTGGCTTCCATGTAGATTTGTCAGACGCAATAATATAGTCTGCGTCTTCTTCGTATACCTACACCTCGGTCGAATCGATGTTAAAAGGATTCCAGTAACGTTATGTGTTGGCGATTTCGAGAGTCAGGTAATGGCCACAGATAAAGAAGTGGGTATAAACAATTCGATGGTCCTCCTTTTTTGAAATTCACCGGTGACATGAATGTTATTGTCATAGACTGGTAGAACAATCGACACATATCGTACATTTATGACTGGATAATATTTGCAATAAGGAATTAATCAAATTTAGTTTAAACGAGTTTAATATCGTTAAACTTGAAGAGAAGAGAAGGATATCTGAAATAGTCTTCATCCGACACATTCTTAATCNTCGTTAAACTTGAAGAGAAGAGAAGGATATCTGAAATAGTCTTCATCCGAAACGTTCTTAATCAATTCACTATTGTCTCAAATTAAGCTCAATGCTGCCTCACANAGAAGAGAAGGATATCTGAAATAGTCTTCATCCGACACATTCTTAATCAATTCACTATTGTCTCAAATTAAGCTCAATACTGCCTCACAATGCCTTGGATCATCTAAAGTTTTCTCTATTGATAGATGCAATTCAAAAATTGGTCATGTTAGTATTATGACCAGAATACCCTCGAAAAGTAATAAACTCAGTCACTTGTACGACATATTCAATGACTCCTTAATATTATAAGAACATAATGTTAGGTTGTTCGGAAAGTTCGTGCCGATATTTACAGAAAATTTAAAGGCAGTGAATGTAAATTTTGATGTACATTTATCAATTTATTGAATTATATGCGTGCTATTTTGTCTTTCTTCATTTGTCGTGCAACTTGCAGAGTGTATCCCTAAAAATAGTGTAAAATAGACGTTTATGCAATTCTATTTTACGTGCTTACTTCTCGAAGAATAAAAACAATATTCGTTTTTATGTCTAGTTTAAGGTACATTGCATGGTACTCTGGTCCTTATTCTATTCAAAACAAAATTATTAGAGTCCAAACTTTGGAATAAAATTACTAAAGTTTAAAACGTAGTAACTACGATTTTTGCTCCACTTTGTGACACTTACTTTATTAAATATCATCCTAATCTTAATGAATAATGACTTTTTCTAAAGATGCCTAAAGAATCATGTTTTAAAACAAATAAACATATCATTTATTTTCGATCATTCTGATGTACTCAGTCTTATCCTAATCCATCTAATAAAAATCGGCACGAACTTTCCGAACAATTTATCTCTTCTCGAAAACATATACAAAGATAAAGAGGGTGAAACATGTCATTATTACTGTGCCCGAATTCATCCGTCGTTCGGACTTTCCCCAGTCACTCTAACTTGGGTTTTTCACGAAACTAGGGACAGTCATTAAATCATTCCGAGGACAAATGGTTGATCAGGTCGTAAGACAGTTCGTTTCGTTTGTGGTATTGTCGCTAGGAGTAGAGCGTTGCCAGAAGGCGCAAAATATGCGGAGTCGAGGTGAGGAGAGATCTCGTCGGCGGGATGAAACGGGATCACCCGCACGTGGGAAAGTGCGAGGTTTGACCGTGGGGGGTCCCGGTCCTGTTCTATCCTGTCCCGTACCTCCGCCCTCTCTCGCTCCTTCCCCTTCCCCTCCTCTTCCTCCTCTACCGTCGTTTTGCCCACTCTTTGCTTCCAGAACAGAGCTGTCCCCACAATGCGGAATCGTATTTCTTTACGCGGCAGAGCTGTCTACGGTATAAGCTGCTCGGTAGGTAGCTGCCCGTGTTCCTTCATAACGGCGTCCACATGAACACTGAAACACGCCATTCGCCATTTTGTCGCGCATCGACGAACACCGTCCAACCGCGTGAAACGAGATGAAAACGCATTCAGCAATGTTGTACATGTATAATTAATAAATAAACGATTTAGTATTCAACATGTCACAACATGTGTTCTCAGTTCTAAAAGAATCTGGAGCACAGATCTAATTGGTATAAAAGAAACGGGCATTCCATATACCGCAACGAGAACAGAGAGATAGATGTTCTCTTTCACAATCTGTATATTAAACTCATTTGATCTATTTAATTGTAACTATCATCCCCCATTGCAGCTTCGTCCGCGTGTTTCCTATCGTTGTAACTCAAATCACTAATTGTAAAGTGAATCTCCTTATTCCTCACGTCTCAACTTCTAATCATGACATAATATTAGGTTAGGGAAAAAGAAATCCATTATTTCTTCGATACATGGCTGTAGTGATCGATATTTCGTGAAGTATTGATCAAACAATTTCAGTTTCTAGTTGGAAAGATGACATTTCGCACTAAGAAAAGATTCTTTTGCTATTTTTTGTTTGGTCCATTCAGTTATGAGNAACTCAAATCACTAATTGTAAAGTGAATCTCCTTATTCCTCACGTCTCAACTTCTAATCACGACATAATATTAGGTTAGGAAAAAAGAAATCCATTATTTTTTCGATACATGGCTGTAGTGATCGATATTTCGTAAAGTATTGATCAAACAATTTCAGTTTCTCGTTGGAAAGATGACATTTCGCACTAATTGTAAGAAAAAATTCTTTTGCTATTTTTTGTTTGGTCCATTCAGTTATGATTTACAGGGTGTTAAAAATGGAAGTCTACAAATTGAACATTCGGTACATTTTACAGTCTTTCTTTGATAAAGGCAAAAATGCAAGCCAGGCGGCTAAAATTGTGAATGGTGTTTATGGTCCCGATACTATAACTGCCAATTACGTGCAATTTTGGTTTCGTCGATTCCGTTCAGGTATTTTTTATGTTAAAGCTGCACCTCGCGCAGATAGGCCCGTTGTTGAAAATGTCGACAAAATCACAAAAATAATCCAAGTTCGACCATAAAACAGTTTTAAACCATTTGCACAAAGCTGGATTCAAAAAGGAGGTCGATACAATCTTGAAGTTCACGTAAAAATAATGGATTTCCTTTTCCCCAACCTATGTATTATGAGACTCAATTGGCTTGTAAAAAATTATTTAAGTATGGAACTGTCACACATTTGGCGTTACTACGTTTCTCATTAAAAATACGTACCTACGAAATTAATGATTTGAAACGAAACAAAGAAACTTTTATTGTGCGTATTTCTAATAACATACAAACAAACGCTTCCTCTTTATATGAAATTAAAATAAGATAGAAGAGAATGCCAGCGCTTGGCCTTTTGATCGTCCATTCAAATTTCCAAGATTCTGTAGCAAAGAACAATATGCAAACTTCATCATCTTTTATTCACAATGTATTTACAATGTCGTAACACCATATAATTATTATTCTCTTTTGTTCATTTTTTTCTTCTCTTTATGGAGCAATTTGATATACACGAATCAACATAAATTTAGTCAAAAAGCAGTTTGAAAAATTGATAACTTTTTTGTAACGTCCGAACCACTCTAGCTGCTTTTGTTTTTTTCTTTTCTTGGTGGATGTATCGGTTATAACGCTCGTAGAACTGCCCTCTATTAATGCACGCATATTTGTATCCAGCCATCTCCGATTACCACAAGCGGAGGCTGGTTTTCGAAGTTGGACCACCGGCGATACACGTAGAAAGATTGCTTTAATTTTTCCGACGTTCATGTCAAATATATCACTCCCCAGGCGATAATATATCTATTGTATTGATAGCCCGTCTGCTTCAGTTTTTTATGCTCACGACTCAGATATCCATTATACGAAATCTGGCTAATAGACGACAGTTATAAATGTTTTTAATTGTTTTCATAANACCATAAAACAGTTTTAAACCATTTGCACAAAGCTGGATTCAAAAAGGAGGTCGATACAATCTTGAAGTTCACGTAAAAATAATGGATTTCCTTTTCCCCAACCTATGTATTATGAGACTCAATTGGCTTGTAAAAAATTATTTAAGTATGGAACTGTCACACATTTGGCGTTACTACGTTTCTCATTAAAAATACGTACCTACGAAATTAATGATTTGAAACGAAACAAAGAAACTTTTATTGTGCGTATTTCTAATAACATACAAACAAACGCTTCCTCTTTATATGAAATTAAAATAAGATAGAAGAGAATGCCAGCGCTTGGCCTTTTGATCGTCCATTCAAATTTCCAAGATTCTGTAGCAAAGAACAATATGCAAACTTCATCATCTTTTATTCACAATGTATTTACAATGTCGTAACACCATATAATTATTATTCTCTTTTGTTCATTTTTTTCTTCTCTTTATGGAGCAATTTGATATACACGAATCAACATAAATTTAGTCAAAAAGCAGTTTGAAAAATTGATAACTTTTTTGTAACGTCCGAACCACTCTAGCTGCTTTTGTTTTTTTCTTTTCTTGGTGGATGTATCGGTTATAACGCTCGTAGAACTGCCCTCTATTAATGCACGCATATTTGTATCCAGCCATCTCCGATTACCACAAGCGGAGGCTGGTTTTCGAAGTTGGACCACCGGCGATACACGTAGAAAGATTGCTTTAATTTTTCCGACGTTCATGTCAAATATATCACTCCCCAGGCGATAATATATCTATTGTATTGATAGCCCGTCTGCTTCAGTTTTTTATGCTCACGACTCAGATATCCATTATACGAAATCTGTCTAATAGACGACAATTATAAATGTTTTTAATTGTTTTCATAGTGAATTGAACAAAACTCAATTGAAGTACATTTGAATTCAGAAGTCGATCTTTAACATCTTACTTTTAATATTAACACTAAATCGTTGGATATTTTTTATGCCAAAACTTCATCATAGAGAAGCTGTATTTTTACATATAAAATTCTGATTTTAAAATACATTCTGCAGATTTTTTATTACATTTACCACAGACGTTCTTATTTATTCTATTTCTTTTGCATGACAGTTCAACTTTGAGTCTTGAGCAATGAGTCAAGTTGACTCGTTCTGACAATCTGGCGTCAATTCTCTTTCCTGACGGAGAATCCAACAGTATCGAAATACTGTAGGAGATAAATATAGCGAGTCATTCAAGTTGGTGTACGCGTTCTCGCGCATTAACCGGGACGAACGACCTAATAAGCCAGCGGCCAGAAGATACTATATGTTTCATACAATAACTGAAACTGTTGTGTGTATCGGAATCGTCATCAATTGCAGTGGTTGGGTGGCGAGGGAATCTCGTTTCTCGTTAGTCCCGTGAAAGGGTCGAGCACCTATCGTGTTGCTTGAACAGACATTCAAAGATCCGAAGGTGACGATATCGAACGTGAACGTCGCCAACGACGATGCTAATGATCTGCACCGAAGCTTCGATATACCTAGGTTTCTATGTACTTATTATATATATTTTATATAGACACTCGTCACAACTAGATGAAGGGCAGTTTGTTGATTGCATTAGCAGGATGTGTGAAGCAGCTGCATACCTGTTCATCTGCACACGATGTCTAACTTAAGCTTTATAATTTTACTTGTAATATTCTTATAACTAAACACATGGACATTGTTATAGGAATTGATAAAAATTAATAGGATTATTAAGAATAAATTTAATTTATGATTTTTCGTCTGGTCTTTCTTTCTTTGATTTAACGTTTTCATAAATATTTATATAACCCAAAGGAACATAATTTCACCCTTAAGTGTGTTTTATAATGATATTAAATTGTAATACAATAAAGAGTATAACCTTTCAAATTCCATACTACTTGTTCTCAAGCAATGTATGCAGCAAATGGAAGTAATCTGTCTCAGTCTCCTCTGTTATTTTCCCTTCACTCTGTTGTCTGCATCGTTCGATGAACGTAAGCCCCGATTCATTCACGAACGCGTCACAATGCACCTAACTAGCAGATTCCTATCGCCTTGCCGCAGGGATTATCGTAGAAAATTCCCAGCTAACCGACACCGTTCGACCACCGTCTCATTTTACAGGGGGCAGTTTTCTACGCGCACCGACACCGCGGGGGCGAAAAGAAGACAGCGTGTTAACAGAAAAAAGAGGAGCGGAGTCGCGCACGACAAGCTGGCGCCACTTTAGACCTGTCGCATAGACCTTTCTCCGTCGCCTCCTTCTCTTCGTTCATCTCCTCTTTTCCCATGTCCACTCTTCTTCTTTTCACTAGCCTCTCACCCCCTAGTTTCTTCTATCACCTACCAAGGGACCGACAATCCCTTTTGGATTTGGCAACATACCTTCACACGCTAAATGCGCAACAATAGGCTTGTTTGGGCCGTGATTTAGGGGCCGGTTCGACGCTTCGTCCGTCGAACACTGTTATCCCGCTCCTGTGCCGTTCTCATCCACTATCATTCATCTTCGATCTACCGGGAAACTAAAGCACCTTCTTTTGTATGCCGCGTTTTCCTTCTCGCTGCGCGCCCCTGCTTTCGCAGCCTAACTTATCGCCCGATCTTCCCATCGATTTGTTTCACGTCGAAAATGCTATTTAACTAGTAATTTCTATCTTTTATACGAAATAATGTTTACACAAATCGGATATGCGTGAACGATGTATAAAAACTGTTCGACCTTCTTTATTTTTATCTATTATTTATATCAATTTGATAACAAGGAAAATAATTAGTAGTTTGATTTTACACGAGATAAGAGATAACGCTTGTGCCGCACCGGCCACGTGATTTGTCGGGGATGAGTGTAATGGCGTGAAAATGCTCGTGCTACTCGAATAGTGGCATCAAGTGGCGTCACGCTCCGCCCTCTCGATTTCACGCTCCTCAAACATCGCCGATCTGCGAACATAATCTGCGAGCAAATCGGGATTTCACGGGCCGGCTGTTGCGGGCGCTTCGCAAGAGATCTACGAAGGTCCTTCACCATCTCGAGCCCCAACGCGCTAGAAACACGGTCGCCGACACGTTAGAGTCAATCATTTAGCTAAAACCATGTCCTTGTGAGATTCTATCTAATTCTCTGTGTAATTACACAGATTTTACTACTGCGTTCAGTAAAACGTATGACGAGGAGCAAACAGAAATTTGTTTGTAATTAATATTGTTATTCAACGTACATATACAACTCCTACAGAGTAGGATATTAAAATTATAATTTACTAAAATGTACTTAATTTGAATAGCATTAGAAGATAAGATAAGCAAGTATAGAAATTATCTTTTAAATTAAAGCTATTTTGAAATACTGTCTATATAGAAGATTTCAATTTGATACCCCTACGATAGATAATATTAAGACTATGATCAAAATTAAAAAATGAACGATAACTTGGATAATGTTTTTTTAGTGATTTCGTGTATAGCTAGTAGAAGCTTGATTCTTCGCTTTTAGAAAAATTGAATCTCTACCCTTTTTATTATTCTTTGATTGATATTAGCCATCCCTGATGTCAATTCGGTTTGATTAACGTTTCACGTGTGAGGCACGTGTTAGAGTAAAATTATATAATTG